>MU278726.1:0-15903 GCA_022385745.1 Cubamyces sp. BRFM 1775 | reverse complement strand
GGACACCTGCTCTTCCCACGTTCAGCTTATAATTAGAGGTGTCAATGCATTGCTGCTTACACCACTAAAATGGGCCCTTTTCAGCCAATACCCTTACTCATCGAGAAACCTGCCCATTCCTCTCACCAAATACCCTTCTTTTACCAAGTACGCTTGTTCGCAATATACAGTATGTTCTGCCTATGTTTCCGGACCCATTGGAACCTACAATCTGCTGTTACTCGGTTCCTACAATACTGGATGTTTGCCTTTTGTTATAGCACACATTTTGGGTCCCCTAGCTATTCCAAGGGATTCTCTCATGCCTGACCCACTGTGCCTGCCCTCCTGCCTGCCAGCATCCTGCCCTCTAGGTGTTTGTCCCCGTGCCTGCCTCCGCCCGTGCCTGCCCCTGCCCACGCCTGCCCCTGCCTGCACCTACCCCTGCCCGTGCCCGTTTCTCCCACACGCGTCTGTTCCTCCCGCCTGCACCTGCCCCCGCCTGCCAGCATCCTCATCCCCACCCTCGCTGCCAATGTATTCATCTCTGCTGCCCTCCAGGCGTTTTCTCAGCTTCTAATGGGGGTCTTTCCATTTTCCTGTGACAACCACCCCATCCTCTCACCACGCGGCACCTCATCGACCTTGCCAGACTCTCTGGACATTCGTGCCCGCCCATGTGCTCTCCCGCGCAATGTGTGTTACCTTGCGTGGTGTCTTGTGCTATGTGTGTACCTCCCGTGTTGTTTCGCGCGTGTCGTCCCCACCCGCATTCGTGACCTGTAATGTCTCTGCATTTCCGAGGTTCTGCTAGTTGCTTCACATTGTACCGCCTCGTACTGCATACCATAGTTCTGGTATTTGCAATCAAGCCTTCCTAACCTTCTGCAACCATGTGCTGTGTGATTACCAAGAAGCCATTTTATATGTGCAGGATAGTAAGTAAGAACAATGGCTCAAGATGCTGGCCACGCGTCTGCAGTCTAGTATGTACTCAACACACAAGATAGTGAGATAGCGAACGCGTTCACAGGAACGCTACGGGGCTGCCACAACATCGTCGCATGGCGCGGCCTGCTTGCGCGGCCGGCCTCGCTTGCGCGGCGGCCTTGCCTCACCGCTATCATCCTTGGAGGCGGGTTGCTTCTGAGGGCGGCCGAGGCTGTAGTAGGTACTGTAGAACCGCTAGACGTAGCACACTGTCCGATTATGAGTCCACCCTTGCCGCTGCCGTGATCTTGCCCAACACCTGCGCCCATGCCCACACTCGCACCCACGCCTGCGCCTGCACTTGCACCCATGCCCGCGCCCGTGCCCGCAGTCGCAGTCGCGCCCGCACTCACACTGACATCCTTGCCATGGATGTCGCAACGGGCACCATTATTGTTGTTGTTGTTGTCACTGCGGGATTCAGCCAGCTTTTGCTTCTTCCGAGACTTCCCGGCGTCGCTGCACTGCTTCTGGGTGGCTATTGTACCCACTGCCACCTTCTCATCATGGGCTTTCTGACGCGCCCCAAGCTCCTTCGGCGAGAGACGTTGGAAAGAGCAAGCGCCAGACTCCAGAGCGGCAAGAAGAATACGAAGGGGAGGGAGACTCGTACTCAGAGACGACGGGTTAGTGAACTGGCTGTGAGTCCAGCCAACGAGCTCTACACCATAACACAGGACGATCTCTTGCTCGTGGTTCGCGTAGTTCATCACGGCGTTAGGATTGCCGGTGATAGTGCCTGTACAGGATGTATGCCACCAATCAGTCAGCTGAACATACACTTCAATGTGATCAGCAGGACTTACACAGCATTGTCCTGACCTTGTCACGGATCTCGCCCTTGAGATAATCGGCCTTGGCTTTGGAAGTCCGGTAGAAGGCTAGTGATAAACCGATGGGTTAGAGTACATGCATCAGAAAATGCAAGACACGAGTACATACTGCCGTAGTCACAGCCGGCAATGCAGAATGCTTCTGCCAATGCGGCGATGTTCACGCAATCCCAGCCACGGATTCTGCCGCGCAGATAGGTTTCCAGCCGTGCGTCCGTGAAGTACCAGTAGGGCTTGGATTGGAATTCAGTATTGTTCCGGACGATGCAGAAGAATCCATCCACGCCCGCCCTATTCTTGAGACCGTAGATCTAAAGACTGGTGGTCAGACAAGATGATATAAGACAGAACAATGTGAAAACTGACCATTTTCTCAAGCTCTCCACAGATGTGTGACATGTCATTTGCACGACCGACTTGCGAAAGACGCGTTCCAAACTTGCGGGACTCGCGCTCCTCCTCGTACTGTTTGATGTACATCGACTTCTGCTCATCGGTGAGTGCGTGATACTCATTGATGCGGTCGTGCTGCATATTGACCAATCGCTGAGCCTCCCCAGGCTCAGCATCTTGAGTAACTGAGGTTAGTCGCTCAGGCCTGCGGCAACCCGTGAATCACTGACCATCGTTTATCTCCTTTGCAATGATGTAAGACCATGCGTTATATGCGTTCACCTTTCTTTCCTTGTGCTGCTTCGCGCCGCCGGAGAACATGAGTTGAAAATAGTGGTCAGACTTCTTGCCGTATTTCTTGGCAAGTTGAGCTGTGAAATCAGTGACACCTTTGTATTATGTGTCAAGGTCCTGCGCTAACACCTCGCGCTTGCTACGGCTAGCAGCAGTCATCACTGCACGCTGTACAGCAGGGATTTTCAGGGCCTTTTGACGCTTTGTTGGAGTAAGTGGCTGGGCGATGATACGGGTGGTTGGGCCGTAGGACATTGTCACGGCAGAGGTTGTCAGTACAGACAATGTAATAGCAGGAGGATTCAAATTAGTATCCAAAGGGTTGGGCGCAGTAGTATAAGAAGGACTCGGAGTAGAACCCAAAGCACCAGTTGACTGGCAGGGGGCAAGGAGGGGGGTCGGGGAGGGGGTAATAGCGGAGGATGCATGGCTCTGAGCAGTAGTATCCGAGAGGTGTGAAGAGTCGGGCAAAGACGGTGGCACAAAGGGATGGAGTGACGCGGGACTAGGAAGACACGACAATGGCAGTGCAAGGAACAACAGACGCGGAGGGGATCGCAATGAGGAAGGTGCGAGGAGCGACGGACTCAGAGAGGATGGCAGCAAGGGAGGTTCGAGGGCAGCAATGGCGGTAGTGGTGAGTGAAGTGCCTGGGCCCACCGCGGCGGACATGGTTGGGTGGTGGGTCCGTTGGATCAGTCCTTTTTTTTCAAGCAGATTATATGTGATTCAATGAGCAGCTGTGCGTGATACAAACAAACATTCAAACACAATCAACATCGGCAGAGACGAGGAGCTTGAAGAGACATCTTTGGATATGGTGACAACAACAAGAGGAGTAGTTACACAGACAAATGTGGATATTCAGGCAAGAAGGTGCGAGCGGGACGGAGGATGCACGAGCAAGGGAAACAGGCTGTCCAAAATTTTTGAGCGAGATACAACCGAACCGACCTACACTTTTGCATCGGTGTACATGGCCTGGACCATCGCCGTGATGACCTCCTCACTTTTGCCTTGCAGAAGGTCAGAGATAGCCCATGGCCAGTCATCTATGAGGACAGTATGCTTGATCTCCCACAGGTCGCGGTGCAGCAGCTCGTTGATATTGTAGCGGGTGAATACAGCTCGCATCGCATCACCATAGGCCTTGGTGGTGCGATGTCTTGCACTACTCACAATCTCAAAGGTGATGCCTAATGCTGTTGTCGCCCCAGAATTGTCTGAGGCAGCCGAGAAAGGTCTGTTGACGCCCTGAACCCTGGCCATGGGAGTCGCCGACACCGGTGCAGGACTTTGAATTGTCTCTTTGGGCAAGTTGGATGTATCGGCAGTGCTCCGACGACCGAAAGTACGGTTCACCGAGGGCGAGGATTGCACCGAGGCGGACACCGAGGACACCGAAGACACCGATGTCATCGTACTCGGCGTCGTAGCCCCAAGTCTAGGCCTGCCACTACGAGTAGTCGGCGTAGTAGGGCAGGCCGTGGTGTCAGCGTTGTACAACGGTTGCCTAGCTCCACTGCCCGCTGTGAGCAAACTCCCTGATGATGACGGTCTCCTCTTAGCCAGCTCTGAATAACAATGTTGTTAGTTGCAATCACAACATCCGGGAAGGATGGACGTAGGCGAGGTGAGGTGAGAATTGGTCGCCTTCAAGTTGTCGATCTCCTGTAGGTACTCGACAATGAGGCGCCTCTGTTCCCTGATCTCCTGATGCTGGTCAACAATCTCGGTGCGGTATGCATCGAGGTTTTGCTTGTGCTCCTCAACAGTTCGCTTGAGGAATTTGTTTGCATGTCATTCATCGTCCAGCTTGCCCAAGATGAGTAGCAGCTGCTCCTCGTCGTTCAGACCTCCAGACAACTGGGAATAGTGGGAGTCTTCCTGATCGGATGCGATAACAGCAACATCACCCCGCGCACCCACTAGAGGGTGGGCTGGAAGAACTGGTGTCAAAGATAGAGCACGTGCAGACAAGGGAGGTACAGACAGCAAGGACCTCACAGGGTTCAGTCCCGGGGGCACAGGCAGCAAGAAGGTTGGGGTGCTGACATTCGATGGCTGTGGTAGGATGGATGGCATAGGGAGCTTTGGCGGCGGTGCGTAGACACTCCACTGCACCACAGCACTTCGAGTGAGAATGTATTGCTCGATCAGTGGCTCAAGGGTGCCCCAGGGACGACCATAGAATAAGAAATGCGTGCTGAGGGACCTAGGGAGAAGGGCGGGAGACAGCATTATTGGGTCAGGAGCTGGCCCGTCTGTCGACCAACTCTTTTTGTTACTGAGTTTATCCCAATGCTCTGTAGTATCCAGCGCAATGCCTTGCACGAATTCTTGTACAATTTGTGCGAAGGCATAGGCCGAGTTGGGGAGTCCGTCAGTGAGATGAGGAGGGGCATAGGCGTCGATGGAGGACTCTGTGAGAACGTTCAGTGCGCCAGGACAACAGGTGCCATTGGTGTGCACCATGACGGTAGCACCACCAGTGATCCAATCCCATGCAGTGAGCTGTAGATCGTTAGCAATAGACCCTGGTATCAGACATGCGACTCACCGCATCAAGGACAAACCACATGTACTCGCGACAAGTATGTGAGTAGTCCTTCTGGTTCTCCTGCGTGTAGCCACTATGGAAGGTTCTGTATGCGGGATGATGCTTATTCTTGAACTTGTGCAATCCATCGTTGTGAGAGCTGGTTATGAAGTAGGCGAATGCCAAAGTTACCGCTTGACATTTGAATAGAGGGTTTTGGGAGAAGTGCTGCTCGATTGTGTCAACACCAAGCGGGTTGAACGAGACATTGGCGAAAGAGGGGGGCTGGTAGGGAGTAGTCGTAGTGGATGCCGTAGTAGCGTCCTGCAAGAAGTTGGGAGGCGAATTGTTAACCTCAAGTTGACAAGAGTTGGTTGAAATGCATCCTGCATAGTGCGCGACGCCTCGTTGAACTCCATAACACCAGCCTTGGGGGCAGGGAAGATATGAAACAGTGACAGGGATTTCGTTCGAAAGGCATTTCTGGTCTCGTAGCATATCCAAGTTGCCTGTGGAGGAGGATAGAGAGGCCATGAGGCACGGGATACTACAAGAGCAGTAGATTACACATTTCAAACGGCTGTGCTTGCTCTCTCACACTGTATGCTCAATCAGCATCCAACGATTACTATTACAATGTACAATATGATGCAGGTTACATGGAAACTACGCTGGAACTGTCCGCCAATTGCACAAGCATACGAGAACCAGGAGTGTCTACCAAGTCCATGTGCACCTCGCCGAGAGCATCCACAAAATCCACGAACACCTCCTCCTCTCGTTCTGTCACAGCTCCCGGGATTGATGCCACTGCCTCAGACAAATCAGCATGTACTACAGGTTTCAACCTCGCCCACGAGGGGGGAGAGATATTTTGAGGACAGGCGCGCATGGAACCTTGTCGTAACCCCGCCTCGAGTTTACCTGTGAGCCGTCGAGCTTGGTAGCTTGAAGTAGGTGCTGGACGATCCGAAAGTTGATGACCTGACGGTACTGCCAATGCTGTGACAGTTCGTGAGCAAGCAGTTGTTAGTCAGCAGGCTCGTGGCAATAGCGTCATAGTAGTGGTAGTGTTCGTCTATCATGTACGTAAACAGCTGGGAGATCTCGACATTGAGCCGCGCGATCTCTTCTCGAGCATGTTTGATGTTGAAGTATAGATTCATGGCGCGCCTGTGCGTTGGTTTTGCCCAAGGCAGAGCACATACGTCTTGGCCAGTACCGCGGAGCAGGTCGAAATTGGCGAGGGTTGACATGTCAAGGATGTTGTTCCAGGAAGGCGCTTCCCCCAGTGGCGAGAGTTCTGCTGCACAAGCATTGTACTCCAAAAGTGCTTTCTTGATCGCCTCCGCACAAGTCTTAAGAGCTTTCCCGATCTTCTCGCGTAGCTTGTACCCTACAAATGAAAGTAAGCGGTGGTTCAATGAGGAGCGGGTGCACTCACCGTGCCACTCAATCCGAGCTTTGTAAGCTTGAAAAGCCTCTGCACAACCAAAGTCTTGAGTTGGTCCAGTGAGATCCAATATTTGCGGTGTTTAAGCTCGTGAGCCATCTGTTCATATTTTGGTTCGCCTGGTTGCCAGCGCATGACAATCTCTAGCTCTTCTTCGCGTCGCAGCACTTCAAGCTGTACCGTCTCCCATCTAGCCTGGGTAGTATATGCCTTTGTTCGAATTGTGTTGTTCTCACGGTACTTCTTCTTTGCCGCGAGTGAGTTGCCCATGTTCACAGGAATGAACATGTCGAGCTTGTCAGCAGCGTTCCATGCAGTAACGGCCTCGAGACTGAGATTTTGTTAGCCAGTTCAGTACAAATGAGGCGCGATTGAGGCACTTACCGAAGAGATCTCAGACGATGGAGCGAATCCACATAGTCCAGCTCTGCAGCGACCTTCAGTGGCTCTACGCGGCGGCTCATGTAATATTTCTTTTCGTCCTAGAGGTATTGTTCGAAGTCCGACGGGCCGATCCCGAGCTGCTTGCATAGCAGCTCGAGGACCGCTGTGTCGTCCTTGATGATGTCAAGAGCTTGCTGGTAGTTATCAAGAATAAATTTGCCTAGTTATGAGATTAGCACAGGGGCCACAGAACATACTAAGCACTGACCAGATTCTGCGTGCTTCTGGTCGCTCCAGAAGCCAAAAAACTGTTCGAATGCATGGTGATGGTGAAATGCCGTTGAGACTCAGGTACCGGGAGCGAGCACATTTGGTTTGGAGAAACATCACTTGCAGCCTTTGAAATCCTCTTTTCCAACGCACGGCATGGACCAGGTGCGGAAAAGCTAGACACTGAGGGCATTGAGGAGGGAACAACTGTCGAAGAGACAGCAGCCTTTGCACGCTTTTGAACCTGCAACCGGTTGTTAGTTTGCTCATGTATGCAAGGATACTGGCGAACCTTTTGCAAGTTGACTTCATCCTTGAAATGATCCACTTCGGCGGGGTTATCCATAGGTCTTTTCGTGCTGTACGTGTGCCAGCCAGTGTCTCGCCTGAGCGGTATTGGTCGTCAACTAGCTTCAACGACTGATTACCGTCCATAGTTACCAGGAGGGCCGGGGATAGTGGTTGCTCGTCCTCCAACTGGTACAGACAGGGCGCACATGCGTTGAGCATACAATATGATGCTGCATTTCGACCATGGGGGATGTTCGCTCTTTTGTCGACATGATGTAGGATATCAAGATACATGTCGAACGCGATGCTGAACTGATTCACGAGTGTTGCGGTGGCGGGCACCTAGGAAACATCAGTACAACCATACAAGTGTAGTTAGCTCATGTACAACTGACCATTTGCAGATAGCATAACGCACGGACTTGCACTTGTATGCTGAGGCGAGGGCATACGCGATGGAGCTGACAGTAAGCTTCAAGTGTTTTGAAACCAATAGCAACAGATGGCCGCACAGGTGCGGTGCCCATGTATCCTTGAAGCGCCAGTGTAACATTGATGCAGGACGATTTGCTCGTTGGAAAGAGTTCTTGAAGTCTGCATTCTGAATATTTATGTGGTTAGGCTTAGCACTGAATGGAGGGTCAGGGCTTGCTCACCAAAGAAATCGACACAGTGAACGGACAAAGGCACAGCGGACTCCGACTCTGCTCGCTCTCCCGAGCTCCAGGCTAGATAAGCATCTACAAGCTCTTCTCTCTGAGCCTCCCACTCCTGAGTGCGCACAAGCGTGCGATCTCGACGTGTTTGCACATCAACACACTTACTGCAAGATCGATGTGTTAGCCATCCTGATACACGACAAGATGCCCACATACCTGTCCGTAGACTCAGAAAAGATCTCGTGGCACAATTCCTCGTCTCCTCCCGCGTGACTGAAAAACAAAGACTCTTCTCCTGGAGGTAGTGGTAGGTTGAGAGGGTTGTCTTCATCATCAAAGGGTTCAACATCCATCGCTTCCAAAGCATGCTGTTCTTTGAAAGACAGCCCTAGAGAGCATGTAGTCAGTCTACATGTCATCTTCGACCTAACAAACCTGTTATTTGCTCAAGACGCAACTTGAGAGTCTCCGTGTGCCAGGCGGCAGCACCAGCAACACGTCTTTCGGTTGTCTTGGCTGACCTCTTGAAAGCGCCTCCTGTGCGCATCTTCACAGCCTTCGAGAGGGAAGTGGCCTTCCTTGAAGAGACCGCTGTCATGATGAAGACGCTGTAGCAAGGACGAGGACACCATGTGTCATTGGCAGAGTAGTAGTTGTAGTTTGTTTGTTTTGTTTGGATCCTCGTTTATTGCCCGTGAGGGCCGAGCCCTATGGTAGGCGATGTAGCACCTGTACGTACCGGTATACTAGCGTGGGGGTCAACTATCAGGGTTAGGGGGGGGGGGGGGCGAGGGGATGCCGGGTGTAACTAGTGGAGAACTGTAGTCTAGGAGTGAGGTGAATATGAGAAGAGCGAGAGCGAAAGAGAGGAGAGAGAGAGAAAAAGCGACGCCGCCTGCACTGCGCCGGCCAACATGGTGGCAGGGAACCGGGTTACAAACCTCGCCGCCCTTTGCGGATAGCGGATGCGCTTCCGGGCTTCCGCCTCTTGCTGCGGGAGGGGTACGCACGCGCGGCAGACACCGACACGGCGTCAGAACTCCCCCGGCCCCAGCGCGGAGGTTACGCAGGCGGCGTGCTGTCTAAGTAGGAGAAAGAAAGGGTAGGTAAAGAGACGTAGAGGTGGGCGGTCAAGCTGTAGAAGGTAGCGGTGGATGGGGCTCATGCGTTGTCGCTGTCGTCGTCACTGCCCGCTCCATCTCCATCGTCGTCGGGGAGCTCGAGCGCTCCGAAGACCACGCGCAGCCGTCCGGTCGCGTTGACGTAGTCGAAAAGGGGGCGTAGCGCATCCTTGCTATTGAGGAGAGTTTTGAGGTTGAGGCCTGAGAAGCCTAGAGGGCGGTAGTGTACAGCGCGGTGGAGGGTGTAGGTGGGGCATGAGAGGAGGAAGTGCGCAACCGTTTCCGGTACACCACCACAAGTCGGACAGGTGGCGACGTCGGCCTTGCTGATGCGGGCCAGGTAGAACTGGAGGGGGATGTGGTTAGTGCGAAGCTGGACGAGGAGGTTGAGCTGGCGACGGGGAAGCCCCGCTGTTAGCTCCGCAAACAATCCTCGCAGTGCGCACACCTCGTTCCGACTGCCTCCAGCGCTCCGCGGCACGTTGATCGAGGTTGGTCTTGTAGTTCTGGCGGGCCCGCGTTGCACTCTGGGGCAGCGGTTTGTGCAGTGGGCGTGGCAATCGTGGAGAGGAGCGCCCCCGAGCTGCTTCCTTCGCAGCCTCATCTGCGGCTTCATTGCCCAGGATGTCGCTGTGCCCGGGCACCCATCTGAGCGTAAGCCGGAGGTTGGGGCGCTGCACTTTCAGCTCGCGCACCGCTGTGTGGAAAATGTCAGTGAGGTAGTGGCCCGGGGCCGGGGATCGCAAGACAGAGGCCCTTATGGCTGATGTGTTGTCGAGCGCGATCGAGGCGACTTGAGTGCAGCGCGCCTCGCGACGCAGTAGTTCGACCCCGAGGGCGGTTGCGACCACCTCCGCCTCATAGACGGTGTGCCGCGTGGAGGGACCAAGATGTAGCTGGAGTGTCTTGGGTGTCGCGTGCCCGGGCGTGTAGAGGAGCGCAGCTGCGCCAACCCCCCCATCCACATCTGAGCCGTCCGTGTACACCCTATACGCACCGCCCTGTGACCATCATTCCTCCTCCTCTTCTGCTGCCTCGCGATCTGGATTCATCTCGACGCGATGTGCCGGGCGCCAGCGTGGGTGGAGCCTGGCGGGTCGTATGCGTTCAGTGTACTTGAAGTCGAGCCACTGGCGGTAGGCGTCCATGAGCTCATGGAGCGCGGAGTGGTGTGCTTTAACAAAGCGTGTGCCCGCCCTTCTGATGTGTGGAGCTAGAGGGTGAGTAGAGGGGAGCGTGCAGAGGCGCACGGCCGTGCGGTGGCACAGCTTGTCGATCAAGAGGTCGAAGGGGAGGAGTTGTGTATGGGCTTCTAAGGCATCCGTAGGTGCAGAGCGTAGAGCTCCCGTCATGGCGAGAAGTGCTTGTCGCTGTACTGATGCGAGACGGTGAATGTGGCCCACCGAGCCATGGCGCCGAGAGTGGCCCGTGAGGGTTCGGACTGGCGTCAGGAAAGTATCAGCCGCGTACAGCATGCTGAGGACTACTGTGGTGAGGTACAACCGCCGCACCAGTGGCAATGAGAGACCGTTGCGCACGGTTGAGATGTGCCGGATTTGAGAGACCAGCCAGCTGCCCTGTGCGTACGCAGCTGCCACATGCTGCCGGAAACACAGACCTTGATCCACCAGCACGCCGAGAAAGCGGTGGTGGTCTGTGGGTGCTATTTCCGTTCTGTCAGTAAGCCTGAGCGGGGGTCCAAGCCCGATGCACTTCGGTTGGGACTTGCAGTTGAGGAGACCGAACTTGTCGAGGGAGTACGTGGAGTTGTGCGACCGGGACCAGTCTTGCGCCCCCCCATCCCGGTCCATGAACCTACGCGCCTTGTTGTGGCAGACTTCGAATGACTTGCTGGTGGTCACGAGTGCCACATCATCCATCGATCCAACCGCTGTTTCCCCTCCCTTGGTGTCCACGCTGTCAATGAGATCAGAGTTGTAATAGGCATAGAGAATGACCGAGAGCGGGCAGCCTTGATCAATCCTGTTGTCGATGTCGAAAAGGTCGGAGGTGAAGTCGTCGAATCTGAGTCGTGTCTTCCGGCCTGTGAGTTTGACTCGAAGCCAATCCACGTATTCCGGCGGGACTCCTCATGATCGCAGGTTGTGGAAGAGGCGGGTCGGCAATGCTGCTGGAAAAGCGGATTTAATGTCCAGGAAAAGGACTGAGGCGACGTCACCTCTCCTCCATGCGTCCTTGATTGTCTTGGTCACCAGATGTATGGAGTCTGATGTTGTACGCCCCGCCCGTCCTCCAAATTGGAGGTGGGCCAGCATTGAGTGTTGCTCTGCTTCGTGCACAAGCACATCTGCCACACACTGGGACAGGATCTTTGAGATACAGTTGAGGAGCGCGATTGGCCTCCACGCCTTAGCTACCATGTAGTCGGTCTTTCCTGGTTTCTGCAGAACAATGGTGTCAGACAGTTTCCAACATTCCGGGTAGTAGCATAAGGTGAAAGTTGCTCTGAAGAGCGACCCGAGCACCGGTGTTAGCGTTGCCGCGCAGTGCCGGTATACTTCGTTCGGGATCGCGTCCGGGCCTGGTGCCTTGAAGGAGCGGAGTGCATTGATCACACGGCGGACTTGGACGTTTGAGATTGGCTTGAAGGTGAATAGCGGAGCCGGGTAGGGGCCAGTAGGGACCGCCGTCGTGCTCGGTGGCAGGAAGAAAGTGCAATGGAACTCAGCGCCCTTGTCCGCGTTTGAGTTCAGTGTGCGCTCTCCGCCACCCTCCCGCTGCACCCTGATGGGTGGAATCCGTGTCCCGCCTCCATCCGTCGCGCCGCGTTTGAGAAAGCGGTTGGCGTCCCAGATAGTTTTGGCGTCGACCGAGTCAATCCAGGCCTTCCAGTGGTCCTTTTTACCTGCAGTGATATGATCAGTGTACTGGTTGCGGAGGCGTCGGTACTCAGCGTGGGTAGGATGTGTTCGGTCATGCCGATGGCAGTACGCTCGGCGAGCGAGCCACTCCTTCTCCTTGTGCATCTTGGACAGGTCGAGTGACCACCATCTTTTGGCGTAGGGGGTGCTTGCTGTCATAGGGACGTGTTCTTCAATAGTGCTTTGTAGGTCTTGCATGAGGTGGGTGAGTACAGAGTCAAAAGTGTCGATGGAGTTGATGACGCCGGGGAGGCTCCTTGTTTCCAGCGTTGCCGTGAGAGTGGTGTCAAAGGCGTCCCAGTCGACTCGACGGTAGTCCCTCCACTCTGACTGTGCTGCTGTCGCTGTGGGGGAGTCAAGGATTAGTCGGATGGGAAAGTGATCTGTACGGGCAGGACGCTTCTCTGGCACAGTCTCGCATGATCGTAGGCAGTCCCTGATGCCTGCAGTGCTAAAAATGTTGTCCGGGCATGTGAAGTTCTTGGTGCGCGAGGCTTCTAGAGTTGCTACTCCCTGCAGGAGTGTCTGCTCCATACCATGCCTATCGACCATTTCTATCAGCCACTCCGCATGGCCGAGGTTGGCTGTGGTGAAAAGGTGGTGGTTGGCGTGACTGTCCCACAGGGGGTGGTGGCGGTTGAAGTCGCCCAGCCAGATGAGGTGGTCAGGGGAGGTGTCAGGGTGCGGCCGCAGGAGGGTCGTCGCGCAGGAGGTCGCATGCAGTGCTGAGTCATGGTCGCCGTTGACGTAGAGGTTGAAGAGATAAAGCTGAGCATCACCAGTGTGGACAGAGATTGCGGTGATGTCTGGGTGTGGTACTGGGATTGGGTTCCAGGCGTTGGTGGAGAGGTGACGGTTGACTAGAATGATGGAGCGGGAGCAGCTGCTCCGTCCGTGCCGTGGTTCGTAGGATAGACCACGCGCCAGGTCGGCGTGCTGGCTGTGAGTCCCAGGAATGAGAGGTAGGGCTCCTGCAGCGCGAGAATGTCGTAGTTCTTGAGGTCGGGGTCGTTGATCAGGTCTAGCTGTGCGCAGTTAGACTTGTTGAGGTTTTGTTGCCAGATGCGTAGTGTGGAATGGGAGGGGATGTCGTTCATTGGAAGAAGACGGTGGGGGTGGCCGGCTGCTCAGGTGCTGCAAGGAAGCTATCTAGGCGGGATTGCGTGGCGGGGAGCTGCTGTGCGAGGGTGCGAAGTGGTGCTGTATTTGAGACCAGACCGTGGGCGGGGGTGGGGCATAAGCAAGCTCCTCTTCCTCGGAGACCCAGGTCTCCGGTGCATTAGTCACAAAAAAGCGGAAACCGCTATCAGCCTTTCAATGAACGCCAGTACGCACCTTCGTGTGGAGAGTGGGACAGGCCCTGTCCCACGAGGCATGACCATCCTCGTTGCACTTTGCACAGCGATAGCGACTGGGGTTCCCCACAATGTTGCAGTCGCATGTGGGATGCGCTTCAGCGCAGTTGGCGCAGACATCACATGCTGTCTTGCACTCCCGCGCAAAATGGCCGTCGTACCGTTGGCAGCGCGCGCATCGTTTCGGCTCTTCTACTTCCTTGCACACCAAAACTCTCCTATTCGCAAGCGTGAGCCCCTTGAGAGCCAGGTTGGCCTGGTCGACACTGTTGAAGGTTAGCATTAGGAAGGCTGTCCGCTGTCCAGGTTGGCGCTTGTCGACCGGTTTGATCCAGTCTGCCCTAGTGATGCTGCCCGCCCTGAGTTTGTGGGCGGTTTCCACCACACGAAGTGTCAACGCGCTGTGAGGATCGAAGGCAACTGGGACGTGCTCTGCCACCAGCTTGTAGGTACGCTCAATGAGTTGTGCTGTCATACCCATCTTGCGCGCAAAGTGTTTTGCGACCGCAGGCTTGAGGAACCACCTTACCGCCTTGACGGAGGATACGGTGAAGACTGCATCTCCGTGCACGAGTACCTTGGCGTGCTTGATTACGGTGTCGACCGGTGGGGATAGTCCCTCCCTTCCCATCTCATCTAGAGCTGTGCGAGCTCTGTCTAGGACTTCCAGCTCACCTAAAGGATTTCCAGCTTCCGTTTGCAGCGTGACTCCGCGGACCAAAACTTGCCTCTGCAGGAGGTCAGTGAGAGTGGCCGCGCGACGCACTCTCATTGGCGCCGCATCAAGCGTAAATGGGGGAACAACGGAGGTGGGCATACCGTGCATTACACCCGCCTGGGGAGCATTCTTCACCTCCTGCCTCGCCTCCATCAGGGCGTGCTTCGCCTCTTGAACTGTCTCGCACGCCTCCTTCAGCTCGAGTGAGCATGCCACTGTCTCCTTCTTCATGAGCGCGACTGCTTCGATGAGTTCTTCAATACGGTCTTCCACATGCGAGGTATGTTCATCGAGGCGGATCCGTAGCTGGTCTTTGGCTCGCTCGACTACTGCGTCGCTGACCGCTTCTTGCATGTCCCGGCAGTTGACTTCCTTGGCGAGGTAGGCGAAGGCGATGAGACCAGTCCTCGCGAGCTCGTGGGAGGGCGCTGAGAAAGCGAAGTGGAGGAGGCCGGAGATGAGCAACTCGCTCATTATGGCGTGTGATCCTTCCGGGATCAGTGATTTCGATGTCAAGAAGGCTGTCGCCTCCATCAGATTCGGCACTACCGTCTCTGCTTCAATCCAAGCCTCCTGGGACGAGGTGAGCTTTCTCATTTTGTTTTGTCGTGTCACTACTGTCTTCGCTGTGCTGGCGCGTGTAGCACCCGTCAAGCGCAATATTGGCGGTGTACTGGTCTGTCTTGGGGCCGACAGACGATGAGGACCCGACATTGCACTCATGCGTACTCTAGTAATGTAGTTCCGAGAGCGTAGCCGTACCCGAGAGCCTGATATGCAGCACTCCCCAATTCTCCCCCTATGAGAATGGAGCGTGGGAAAACCGAGCAGGTGGTGGTAGAGCGTCAAGAGGGGTCCAGTAGTTGTAGTGACAACAGAACTTGTTGAGCAACCACTGTCTTGGTTCCCATGCATAGCCCACGTGGCGGATTGTCGATCTAAACACCTTCATTGGGGTACACGCACTTCAAGTAATGTCACACACCTTCATTGGGGTACACGCGCTTCAAGTAATGTCACTGCTGTTTGTCGTACTTACAATGCAATAAAACGTATAGACTTAGCATTGTGTACAAAAATTAGACAAAATCCATAGAGGGGGAGGCTGTACACAGATGCAAAATACCAATTCATACAGAAGTAAGCAGGTGAAATGGGCGACACGGACTCATAGAAACAACTATGCTAGCATGGTGGGCAGAAACAACATGTGGGGACTCTAGGGACAGTTTGAAACCCCGTGGGCTCTGCGTGTATAGTAGTGATGTAAAGTAGGACACCACAAAAACAAAGACGAAAAAGCAAAAAGACAGGGACAGCGAGAGTGGGAGGAACAGGCGCGGGCGGAAGGGGGCAGGCGCGGGCGCGGGCAGGCGTGGGGACAAACACCTAGAGGGCAGGATGCTGGCAGGCAGGAGGGCAGGCACAGTGGGTCAGGCATGAGAGAATCCCTTGGAATAGCTAGGGGACCCAAAATGTGTGCTATAACAAAAGGCAAACATCCAGTATTGTAGGAACCGAGTAACAGCAGATTGTAGGTTCCAATGGGTCCGGAAACATAGGCAGAACATACTGTATATTGCGAACAAGCGTACTTGGTAAAAGAAGGGTATTTGGTGAGAGGAATGGGCAGGTTTCTCGATGAGTAAGGGTATTGGCTGAAAAGGGCCCATTTTAGTGGTGTAAGCAGCAATGCATTGACACCTCTAATTATAAGCTGAACGTGGGAAGAGCAGGTGTCC
>MU278725.1:0-16039 GCA_022385745.1 Cubamyces sp. BRFM 1775 | reverse complement strand
CTTTTGTACGGGACGGGGGTCTCGGTGAGTGCAGGAGTCCCGACGTGCGGCTCCGTGGTGTCATCCGCTGGCCAGTCGTTCAATCCATCAGGACGGCCGTCTGCCATGGGTAGTCCAGGGATACTGTGGTCTGGGCAGGCTGTATGTATTGTGTTACGCGTCCTGTATAGTGTGGATGCATTGGGTGTACACGGAGTATGCATGTTTTACTAACTCAACCGGTGGCCTCGTCCATATCCTGAAGTCCTGGTGTGACAGTCATTGACAGCACAGGGGGTACTATCACGGATTTCGACAGGTTAATTCCGGAGGTTCCCAGCAAGGGGTATAAGCGTTACGGTAAACGTCCCGCATCCGCGCCAGCTCGTGGTGCATGTCTTTCTCCGAGTCTTGCACGATACATAGTCCGTCGACCCATAGAAGGCTGATTCCCAGCGCTCAAGTGACGTGGATGGCATCCAAAATCGTCTGAGGGAGTGTAGCGTTGTCGATCCTGATCTCGTAGCGAGGCAGATTTGACTCGGTGAGCCGATAGGGTTGGTCCTCACCCCAGACGTAGCTGAGTGCGATGTATGTCCCGCGCATACCAAAATCAGTCTCTACAATACGCAGGTGGTCGGGATGGGAGCAGTCGATGAGTCGCGTCGGAAGAGGAGCTGATCCGATGGGATATGAGGTGATCGCCTGGCACTCGGGATGGCCGCGTACGCATTCCTCGATGCATGCATTTGCCAAAGCCAATGTGTAGGGCCTCCCCACATGTGAGATGATCATTCGATCCTTTATCCACGCTGCTGCAGGATCGCCTATTGGAATACGACATATTCAGTAGCGTTCAAGTACATCCTCTAGTCAGGAACGAACCCTCCGTTGTCGACAACTCGAATGTCTCATGATGTCCCTTGATGATGATCTCTATTTGATTTCTTCTCGTACCAGGTCGACCCACTTGAATGCGCCACTTGTCCATAAGCCGCTGATTGAGCCACTCTCTCGAATTTGGTAGAAAATGGTTCGCCAGGAACCCACACCAGACACATCCGGACTGAGCACATTTCACCCACGTGACCAAAGAGATCGTGTACCCGTATCCCCCCACCCAGTACTTGCGATCCTGGGTATCCCTACGTTCATTCAGCACAGCACAGAGGAGCCCGTATTGCGAGGCAACGACCCCTTCCCAAGCGGTTGCGCAGATGTTCGGGGGCCTAGGTGGTAACACCATTGAGCGTATAGAGCGATGGTGCGAGGTTGAGTGGAATCAAGGAGCGCGTGAGAGTGCGTGAGAGGCGGCGCGGAGGAGATTTGCGCCGGCCGGAATGAGGGCGTAGCAGGATGATGCACAGTCCAGTGCAATCGAGTGTATGTATATATACATTCACCTCTGCGATAATAGTTCCTGGGCGATGTGTAGAGAGGCAGTGATCTCCGCGTGGGGCTTGCGGCATTCAGCGCCACCCCGGCACTGAGCCCTCGCGGTCGCGGAGTTTATGGCTGTGTAGCGAGGAAGCTCAAGGTAGCCTCTGCATCGCCTGTACCTGACGAGGACGAGCACGTGCCAGTGAGGCCATAACTGAACAGTCTGTGGCTGTCGTCTTCTGCCAATCGAAGGTAAATAGGCCAAGGAATGGATGCCTGCGAGGGTCGAGAGCGCAGGCCAGCTTCACGAGTATGGGACTCGTTCTGCTGTACACTGACCTAAAACCGACATGTCAATAATAGAGGACAGCCTCGGATGCGTGCTCATGATCGGCAAAGTCTAGAGGCCTATGTATACGTTGCGTGCGACTCTTCTGCGCTATCGTACACGCCGGTAGTACCCGTCCTGGTTCAAGCCGCGACCACGGATCGTCCAATGGACACAGCGAGGAGAATTTGAAGACGGTAGTTCTTTCAGGGTGGGTAACGTTCGGACATATTCCGGAGCAAGGCCAGGCAGCAGGTCAAAAAGCAGCGGCCATATCTGAAAAGTCATGTTCCGAAGAGGACTGGGGGGTCGTGGGCGAAGTCGCATAGCGAGAACCGCGAGAGCAAGGTCAAGATAGCCCATAGTATGCCAGAGGAGAAACAGACGACGCCCGAGTCAAGTGGTCGTCGAGAGCCAACCTGAGCCAAGCGTCGGCATTTGCGCTTCTGCACTAACGCCGACAAAAACACGAGCGCCTACGATGTGCTCCTCGAGCTTCGAAACTGCCACCGATGGTGGTGCTGCAAGCTTCCAGCAGGCTGCTGTCCGGCCGAAAAATCCCGCTTATGAGTTTTCAGTACTATGACCTTGGTCCATCATACGTTCTTTGCACCATAACTTTTCGACTCGTCTAATGGACCGTCTACCGTCATGACGCCAATTCATACGAGCCCGTGTCGCTCAAGCTAAGCTCAGATATTGACGCACTCCGCATTTTTCCTGGAATCGTCTCACAATCGGCGGATACCTATGTGCACGCTGCAACTAGTAAATTCAACTGACTATCTGTGAGTCCTACGTGACGCTTTTTCCGGGATACCAATATAGTCACACAGCCAATTGCCTTCAACCGACCTGCTCATAGCATGCATTCGAGAATCAATTCCAACGTGAACGCGTCAACCTCTATAATTACTGAAATAAAGCCTCTTGTCCGCCCACGGGGAGATATTCCGAGGGCACGCCGTATGTCGCATATGGCGGATGTTCGCTACCTGTTCTCACGCAACCCTAGATTCCCTTAGAAACGTTGAGCATTCCGTTTCCTCCAAATGTGAGGCGATCGTCAAAATAACGCGGTATGTATGTATCATCACCGTCATAGCTCTCATTGATGCCCCACAAGATCACTCATACCGAACCAGAAACCGCGCTACCGTACCGGATACACGAAAGGAATAGAGTAAGTATGAGAGTGTGGGATCACACAAGCTCTATCTCTACTCTAGACAGGTATCGAATGACGTCCAGGAATCTGCCCGGGACATCATGATAGAAAGTACACACTGCAACCCTACGATAGACGCCTCCGCACCTCTCTGGCCCCGCTCTTCGCCAGAAATCCATTTCTGCCCGGGTCACCACAAGTCCTTCCATCTCGTCAGCCGAGAGCCGATCGTGCATTAGAGGGATGAACCATAAGTCCTGGAGCGCGATATCCTCCTGGTAGCAGAAAACCAAGTGGGCAGTGTACGTTAGCCGGCGTATAGGTAGGAGTGATGAGAGAGGCGGAAGCTCGATTTCGATCTCTCGTTCGCCCGGGTTGTAGGCCGACGCTGCGAGAACACCATAACGATCGGCCACTTTGCATCGTAGGAGGCTCGCATACAGGACGAGGGATCCGCCGACGACTGCGCCACAAGGCAGCTTCTCGTCTTGGAGGGCGACCGTACAACCGACGACGTCCGCTACAGGGTCGCCGGCGGGATGATTCCACAAGGTGACTGGACCGTTGATAGATGCCCATGACCAAGAGGGCGCACGATATCCGGTCAAACGGTTCGACCTGAGGACGGATGGGGAGAAGCGAACATCCGTAGTCCAGAGCAGATCTCGTAGGAGGGTGCGGCGCCAGAGGCCAGCGACGTATTCCGGCCCTAGTGATGGTACAAACATCTCCGCCAGCGCAGAGATCGCAGTGAGCTTGTCCGATGCATCTGACAGCTGGCGGCGAGAGTAGTTGTTGACGATCCGCCACCACCCACGATAGACGTCCTTCCATACTTCAGAGCCATATATGACCCGCCGGTCGGGGAGAAAGACGGCGTCCGGTAGCCTGGGGACGTCATATGTGGGATCGTGCGCAGCCCCGCCGACGTTCTGAGTGCGCGTGTGGCATCGGAGTTGGAGACTTTGGGTTGTGAAGACGAGTGATCGGGTGGATAACAACCGCTCTTGCAAGCACCATCCCCGCACAACCGTATGACTTGTAGGCTTTCCGTCTCTAGACTGCTGAGTGTCAGATTCCGTGCGATACCGGGGGAGGATTCGAGCTGGGGGACGTTGAACCCAGAACGCCGTACCAACGTGTGTCGAGTCGCCTGTGGGCTTGTCCGACGGCGCTCGATCACCGAAGAAGCCGACGAGGGGAAGAACAGCAATGGGGTAGGGGTCAAGTCGCCGGACGTGCAGAAAGCCTTCAGACACGCTCGCAGCGCTGCCAGCGTCGATCGTCAGGAACGCATGGCGGTACACGTCCCGCATCCGCGCCAGCTCGTGGTGCATGTCCTGCACTGAGTCTTGAATGATGCATAGGCTGTCGATCCACAACAAGTTGACACAGAGCGCTCGTGTAACATATACCGCGTCCATGATCGTGCGAGGAAGAGTCGCGCTGTCGATCATGATTCTGTGAAAAGGTAGCTTTGCCTGCGTGGTGCGATAGCGCGGATCAGGATCACCCCAGACGTAGCTCAGTGCAGTGTACGTCCCACGCATGCTAGTACTAGTCTCGATGATGCGCAAGTTCTCAAGCTCAGAACAGTCGATGAGCCACGTTGGGAGCGGAGCAAATCCAGTGGGATACGAAGTGATTGCCCGGCATTCGGGATGGTCCCGTACGCACTCTTCGATGCACGCCTTTGCTATCGTCAATGCGTAGGGCGAGCCCAACTGCGGGATGGGAAGGATCCTCTCCTCCACCCGGATCCAATCTTCTGCAAATCTGTTGGTGAGCTATCCCGAATACAACATGGATAGAACATGGCTATTTGAGGCAGAGGTGGGCATGACCCAGTCAGACCTTGGTCAGACCCTGGCCAGACCCCCGTCTGACCCGGGACCCCTGGCCTAGGGTCAGTGGTCAATGCGTGACCTGATCGATTGGGCGCCTAATGAATCGCTGGCGCAGAGCGTCGAAACGTCTTCCGGGCCTGATGCAGTCTGCTAGCCACAGTCCCAGAAAAATATATACAGTATAAGTTATGTACAAAACAAACAACATTTGGATGCGTGCTTGATTTATTGAGTTTCCATGTCTTCATTGATCTGAAGGTTCGGGGCGGAAGGACCGGCAGAAGGAAGATGGGAGGGGCGGTCGGGAATGGCTTCAGAGCAATGGGTGAGTGCGCAGGAGTGATCAGCGAATTCAAAGACATACTAGACGCTTCGGCACGGAGACGGGCAAGCTCGTCGTTGATGGCGCGTTCATCGAGCAGAGCCAACTCAGTCTTCAGAGCCTGCTGGCCACTTGCCCAGAGCTGATCGCTGATCTCAGCAAATCCCGGTGAAGAGTAGTCGAAAATGTTGCGAAGAAGGAGGCCGTCGCCGTGTGGGACACAGGACTCGTTCGAGGCAAACTCAGTCGACGCGAGGTTGTCAATGATAGCAGAGAACGGCACGTCAGGAGGGACATGGTCGGCGGGTGCACGATCGGGAGCTTGCTCAAGCTCGTCGTCGGAGTCCGAATCGTCCAGATTGGGATTAGAGTTTGTGGCCGTCGAACTCAAACCTTGACGTCTCCGGGTACAAATTTGAGGATATTGGTGGTTGATACTGTCCTTGATGAGAACTGCTTTGCGAACGCGCTCTGTCTTTAGCCGGCTGCGGCGTTTCGAATGGACTGCGCCCATCTTGCTGAATGTCCGCTCGGTGGCTGCAGTGTTGGGAACAACACTCAACAACCGGAGCGCAAGGTCCACTAAGGCATCCGCACCCCTCGCGTTCTTGACATAGAAGAGTCGCCAGACACTCAAAACGTTAACCTTTGCCCGCTATGACCAGAACTTAGGGACTGCGGCATCGAAGAGTAAAGACTGCCACACACCTCCCGTACAGCCTGCTCTCTCCACATCGAAAGCCTCATGGCATTGTCAGACCACCGACCGACGCGGGCAATATAGTCCCCGAAGGCTATCATCAGCTCCGAATCGGGATCCCGCTGCATGACACGTTTGAACACGCGTTCAAACATATCTAAAAGCGCCCCCTCGGTAAGGTTACGATTTGACTGCTGAAAACAACTCGTGCGAACATAGGGATTGAGTACAAGTGCAAGGATAAAGATCTCACGATCTGAACCCAGATTACCCCAACGAGCCTCGAGCCTAGTGAGGACAACGTTGCGTACATCCGTCTCGCGCAGGGGCCGAAGAGGGTCAGAGAATATCTGGAATAACTTGCCGAGGGTGATGAGGACGGTGTCGAGGCGGGTGTTGTCGGCTTGGGTGATGTTAATAGCCACTGCGAAGGGTTCAAGATCGCTCCGAAGACTGCCTCAGCCGTATATCAATCTCACGCTCAAATCTGTTCACAGCTATATGGTACGTACACCCTAATATTATCCCAGAATGGCTGTTGCATCGCGTACTTCAGCATCTCCCGTGTTTTCTCTTGCTTCCGTGCGGTTTCTTCGGCATTCTTCCCGCGGGGCGTGAATTGGACAAGTTCATCGAGCTTTGTGATGAGGAGACAACGGATAGACGCTTCGAGCTCGAGTAAGCGAGTGCATGTCAGATAGCGGGATGACCATCGAGTTGCTGCGGGATAGAGGAGAGCGAGCACGTGGCCTTCAGGATCCCGTCGTCGTTGCTCGTCTTTAAGCATTGCAAGGGCGCGTGAGTGATTGTTGAACCACTTTATTAGCTCCTCGGCGCAATCCATATGATGGGCAGCCTCGCGCAGCCGCTTAAAGTAGTCCGTCACAAGCAGATTTACCTACAATAGTGATATTGGTGTTACCCGAAGAGGTTCTCTAGTACAGCAGGCTTACCTGATGCGCCCAGCAGTCAACCGTGATGAGCCATGGAAAATGCTGCCGTAGCATCTCGCGCATCGCCCTTGCATCACCAGCCGCATCTGTGCAATAGCCAACAACGATTGTCGAGAGGTAATTCATGCAGTATTTAACCTCTTCGACAACAATTTCAAGGAGGTTTTGCGCTGTTTTGGCGATTGCGCTCATGTCAAACACATTTAAAAGCCATGGCTATTGACGAGTTATTAGTAAAATAGTTAAGTACAGCCAAATTGGCCAAGATACTCACCCGGTACTCAACATTCACCGTAGACGCAACAAGAGACTCCCGATTGATATTTTTCCAACCATCGCACTGTCCAGTTGCATACCTCCCGTGAACCATGTCCTTCATGTGTTTTGTCACACGCTCAGCCTCCTCGTCAAGGATCCGGCCAGCCAAAGTCCTCCGAGAGGGCAAACTTGCACCAGGTACCCAGCGGTTGAAGAAGACGCGGAAGTAAGGCTCCTCGACAGCTGCCCATCCGAGATTACATGCAATGAAGAAGCGGCACAAGTCTGCTTCAAACTCGTCTTGCATTGACTTTGCCCATACGGGCCTCGAAGCAGCCGTCTCGCCATGGAATATGCCCTGCGCAGATACTTCCACTCCTAGTACTGAGGCCTGAGGGTTCCCTCCCAACTCGTCAGGACTCCCTGCGCAAGTCGGACTGGCGTTAACACTCGGCCCAGGTAGTACATGCGGATCTCGACCCAGAACCGGAGACCGGGTTCCGATGCTTTGTAATGGGCCAAGAGAGGTGGTGGTACCGGCAGGGCTTGTGGGAGACGGAGTCGGCTGAGAGGTGCTTGGAAGGGAAGAGAGGGAGGAGGACGGCGTGAGGGTGTTACAGGAGGGCATTGAGGAGACGTTCTCCTTCTCAGCAGCAGCTTGGGTACGTGCGCGAGCGGCGGCCTTCGATGAGGAGCGTGCAGTCCTGCTCAAGCGCTCCAACCGTGCACGCCGTTTCAAGTCCTCGTCAGCATTGCAGCAGTGTTCGAGGTGCTTCACCATCAAGTCAATCTTTCCACATATCGGCTTGACAGTCTCGTTGCGGATGACTACGTAGAATTGAGTCGCTTGTTGATGGCATTCTGAGAAGCACGACTCACCATCCTCCCGGATCGAACTCTCACACCGCTGCTCATGTAGTCCACCACTCGTGAGAACTGCCTGCACCTCCTCGTCCTCAATCCGTCTCACCGCGGACGCTACGCAGTAACGACAGAATGCTTTCCAGTGATATTTGTCCGTCGCAAATCGCGTGCTGCCGCGGTGGAAATGATCCCACCAAGGGGACGTGTTTGGGTGTTCTCGTGCAGGTTCTGAAGCAGGCATAGAGCATTCAGGGAAATGGAAGAAAAGCAGTGTGTATTAGATTCGAGCAGCTACGCTACAAGGAGTGCAGACCCTTGGAGTAAATCGCGATCCGCAACGCGGTCGTCACCAGGAGATGCTCCAGGCTCCGGCGATGGGTCTGGTGCATCGTGGGAAGATTGCACGTGCTGACCCTTGACTTTTCGTTGACCACTGTTTGACCGGGGGTCTGACCCAATTGACTCTTGACCTAGTCAGGAGGTCACGGCTTGACCTGCCCACCTCTGATTTGAGGCGAACGGACCTGCCGTCGCATATAGATCAAAACAGTGCTGAACCCCGTTGACTATGATAGTCATGACAGCGCCCCTCAGTTCGCCCACTAGAATATGCATCGTCTCGACAGGCCACTCGTGAGGTCGCCCTGTCAGCTCCCTGAGATATTGCTTCGCCAGGAACCGACACCATAAACACCCGGACTGGGCGCATTTCAGCCACACGATCGACGGGATCCTGTACTCGTACCCTCCGGTCCAATACATGCGGCCGCGCCCCTCACGGACCCGTTTGAGCGGACCACCCATGAGCCCGTATCGAGCAGCTAAGACGCCTTCCCAAGCGGCCGAACAGATTGACGGCGGTGTAGGGGATAATGCCATCAATGCACGGGGGGATGAGTCTGCAGCCTGAGTGAATGCAAGAGGCGGGTAGGCATGCGTCAGCGGCATGTATGAGGGGTAGTTTGATGTATAGGTGCTACTGGTATACGAAGCTCGCGTTGCCAGGAGAGAGCTCCGGTCGTTGTCAAGTCACTGCGGCCGTGCGCGAAGAATCGCACTTTGATTTCGCATGGAATCCGGTATCTAGGCAAGTGTGGCTGAAAGCCTGCGGAATGGGTACAGGTTGCTGAGCTTCGAAATTGACCCACCGTTGTTGACCCATCGCAGTGGACAATGGTTCGATCCTGGCTGAGCCGCGTGAACGACGGCGGAGTAGAGTTCCCCAATCGGCTAGGTTTTGGACGCGTCTTAGCGAAAGTCATCAAATGCACAGTCAAGCTCCAGAACAAGAACCTCCGGCAAGCTCAGCACGAGCGTACGCACCGCCCAGCGGGAGAGACGATGTTTGTACCATCACTGCTTGCGAGATCCATGATGTTCGTCTAGTATGCGCGTTTTGTGTCCATTCCCACGAGACGACGATATGCTCCTCTCTTGGCATCTATTGTGATTGTAATTGAACGAGGACTTACCTACGCCAGATCGCCCAGGAGTAAAGGTGCTTCCTCGGGACTCGCTCTATCGACGCTCAACTGAGCTCCTGGGACCCAATTCGAGACCGTATAAAGACTCGTTACGCCAAAGCTGCCACTCCGGATACGTCGGGAATGACTTACGCAGGCCCAGGGGTAGATACGTCGGGGAAGGACCAATCTCATAGTCTTCGTCTCGGAGATGATCGAGCCTGTTGATCTCGGCATGAAAGCTGGACATGTGTGAGATCAAGCCAGTACGCAGCGTAGCGCGGCGGGTTGAACACGCACGTCTCCCAATCGTGACGTGAACGTCTGTAACGAGGAAACATGCGCGGCGTCGCTCGCATGAAGATTAACGCTCTAGACGAGGCCGATGTGAAAGACAAATGAGCATACCCTAAGGGTGTCAGCAGGATCGTCAGCGGGAGGGGCTAATCCGTTATGTACCTTCACTTGTAGAATCCGAGGAAACGATAGTCCCGAGGGGTTGATCGACCACAGTAGCTGAGTATTGACGTGTCACATACAGCATATGCGGCCCTGGCCCGGGGTTCACACGGCAGTATACCGCCAGAGGGGGTTACAAAACGAACGTCGCTGTATGACAGGGGGTTCGCGGGCGATTGTGGGTTGGGGCAGGGATATACTACGTACCTGGCATGCGGCTGCGCATCTGCTGATAGGACAAGATAGACGACGGTGTAATGGGTGGACGTCATATATGTACGATTGACGGAGCGCACTGAGAGGATGTCGCGAAGGCTCACAGATTGCGGGATGGTCATTGACGAGTACGCCGAGAGGTACGAAAGAGCCGAACCAGATACGGGTCCTCAGGCTGTACGGTGTGAGCATGGTACTGACCTCACTATACGCCGCGCGGAGACGGTGAACGGGTAGGGACAGGAATAACACATGCCAAGGTGATTCCTGAGGGCAAGGCGACGGCAGCAGAGTGGGAGCAACGAGAGAGCGGTGTGCTAGGTGGAATGAGACGAGCAAGCGGCGATATGAATTCTCCTGTTTAGGTAAGGATAGGCAAGTCTCGCGAGGACGAGTAGATACGAGTACTTGCAAGATGTCCAGAGACGGTGATTCAGGAAGAAGGCAATCATCATCGCCGCCCAAAACAGAAAAGAGAGTTCAACGCTGTCTAGGCGCTTATTCACCCGGATGACGTCTCCGGCGCCTACGATGCGCCCGCCAGTGGCCACCACTCCGTCTTCGCACTGAAGCCTTCATCAACGGCGATTGGAGAGTCCCGTCCATCCTCCGCAGAAGCCACGAGCAAAATAATCTCCTCTGGATGACATGGCCCGTATCACATTGCGCACCAACGGCTCTGTTAGTTTTACGCCGTTGTCTACCCGCGCTCCGACCGATACATCCCTGGCCCGACTTGAGGCCACAAACCAAGTACAGTACAGGCGGTCAAGTACAGCTGGGGAAGACACTCTTTCGTTACGAAGGATCGTTCCGACAATAATGAGGCAAGCCATGAACGCTATTGCGAATATCGACTCATCGGAACAGATGCCGCCCATGAGGACCGTTCTCTCCGACGGACGAGGTCAGCATCATCGCCATGTTCTAGATCAAGGGTTAGTACGTCCTGCTCACATGTCGTGTCACTGGTCCAGCTGAACCCCAGGTGCGGCGACTTCAACCAACCACTTCTACGTGCTTCTCGCTAGCGGCCTAGATTGCGAGGATTCTGAAAGCGCCATATTCCTCGCAGATACAAGTCCATCACGGCGCACTCCGAGGCGGAGTACCAGGTCTACCGCGAGCTCTAGCCTTTCACGGCAACCGTCGAGGTGTCCTGGCCGTGAGTGCATCCACGCGTTGAACGTATGCAGCACCCGCTCATCTATCATCTGCAGTCCACACTGGACGGTTCCACTCTGTACTTTTTTCCTCCTATCTCGTGCGTTGAGACACAATGCTGATGAGTACGTACCAATGTAGAACTAAGTGATAGTGTCTCGTGCACTCGTATGATAACCAGGTGCGACGGTCCCCCTCCTGGTCCGGGCTTCCGTTGACTCGAGCAGCAACAACCACTATAGTGCCAGACTTGATTCTGACCCGGTTGAGCGTTCCAAACCTTCTATCAGTCGGGGACCATTCGTCGCTTCGTGCACGAACATATCCGAGGTCTGTTCCCGAATCCCCCCAACGCTGACCAGACTCTTGCATCCTATCGTTCAAGTCCCCCAAACTGGCGACAATGCGCGTCTGGCACGATGGGGACGGATGGCGGTGCTTGGACCAGAGGCTAGAGTTGGGCATGATCGGAACGGGGGAGCATTGCATTGCTGATGCGACGACCTAGAACATGGCACGCTCATCTTGGCCAGGAACTGTGCCTTCACAGGTACGTTACCACGGAAGCACACTAGAGCATTATTGTGCATCTCGCTTCGTTCCGTTCCTCGCATCCACACAATCTCGTGGTGGCGTGGATAAGCGATGTGCAACGGTCTCGGAATCTGTTACTGGACCAAGCAGCTCCAGTATTACACACTCAGCGAACGCCGCCATGTACGCGCCTGTCATGTTGTAGTTGTCGGTGACGGAGCTGGAATGGTTGTGAAATGACAGCAAGCCGTCGTAGGGAAGGGTATACGGAGGACATGAAATCCCAGCGAGAAAACGTAGAGCTTAGCCGGATATATATATGTTCTGTGAGGGTTTCTTCTTCAATATTTCTAATGAGTGCAGAGTAAACCTACCTGAAGCGTAGCATTCAGAATCCATCGGTCAGGCGTTAGGGATGGTTGGGATATTCATACGAGCTCTATGTCTACTCGCGGAAGCCGTGAAAGCATCGAGTCCACATCACTATCTTCGAACGTGTCCATAGAGTCTTGCTTAGCGATGACAGAGATCTCAAAATCTGCCAATCCAACCCTCCGGTAGACGTCTCCCTGGTTGTGTGCCTCAGCCCTATGCCAGACATCTGTGTCCGCCCTACATACTACAAGCCCGCGCATGCATAGTTCGTCGGGGTCGCAATAGTGCACGACAGGAACAAACCACATGCGAGTCTCCAGTAGATCGGTTATGTCTACGTCTCTCCGGAAATAGAGGCTTTGGTCGAGTGAGAATGGTGAAGAAAAGGAGGGGAATTCTGGAACTAGATCATATTCCTCGGGGTATAGCTGTTCATTGACCCACTTGCACGGCAGGAGGCTAGAACGAAGGATGAGGGATGCACCGGTGACGGGGCCAAAGTGGAGCGTCTCGTTCTGTAGAGTTACTGTGCATCCCATCATCTCCGCGAATGGTACTCCGGTTCCCCAGTCATCCTCCAAGGACACGCTGTTGTCGATGTACGCCCACGACCACGAGGGACCACGATATTCAGTCAGGCTGAGGCTTTGAGGGGAGTCACAAGACCAAGAAAGGTCAGTGAGGAGAGTATTCCGCCAGAGGCCAGCAAGGTAATCCTGGCCGAGCGTGGGTGCGAACATCTCCGCCAACCCAGAGATTGCAATGAGCTTGTCGGATGGATTGGTCAGCTTCCGGCGAGTGTAGTCCTCAACGATCTCCCACCACCGTTCATGGATGTGCTTCCATTCATCGGAGCCAGGCGCGACAAGTCGATCGGGATGGAAGACGGCGTCTGGCAATCGAGGTACGTCATAGTCGCCGTCATGATGAGCTCCGCCGACGTTCTTAGTTTGGGTGTGGCATCGGAGTTGGAGTGTCTGGGAAGTGAAGACGAGGGAGCGAGTGGAGAGTAGGCGCTCTTGCAAGCACCAGCCCCGCGAAACAGTGTGACTGAGAGGCTTTCCGTAGTATACAACTCTGCTGTCATGCAAAGTGTAATACAGGGAGCGATCCCCCGCCAGGTAGATCACCCCGACTCGTGCCTCATCTGCTGATTGCTCAGCTGGGTTACCTGAGGAGCATATGAATGGCAGGACAGCGTCGGGCATAGGGTCGAGTTTCCGATCTTGCAGGAAGCCCTCGGACACTCTCGCAGCGCTACTAGCGTCGATGGTCAGGACCGCATGGCGATACACATCCCGCATCCGCGCCAGCTCGTGGTGCATGTCCTTCTCCGAGTCCTGGACGATGCACAAGCCGTCGATCCATAGGAAGTCAATTCCCAGTGCCCGAGTGACATGGATCGCATCCCGGAGAGTCTGAGGGAGGATAGCGGGGTCGATCCTGTCCTTGTATGAAGACAGATTTGCCTTGGTCGTCTGGTGAGGCTGGTCCTCACCCCAGACGTAGCTCAGCGCGATGTACACCCCACGCATGCCAGGATCGGTCGCGACGAGTCGCAAGCGGTCGGGGTTAGAGCAGTCGATGAGCCGGGTTGGAAGTGGGGCTGATCCGATGGGATACGGGGTGATTGCCTGGCATTCAGGATGGTCGCGTACGCACTCCTCGATGCACGTCTTCGCCAAAGCCAATGCGTAGGGCCATCCCACATGCGGGATGAGCATTCGATTCTGGATCCACCTTGCTGCGGGATCGCCTATTTTCGGCACGGGTCGTGTTCAGCAGTGATAATATACATCCCTTACCGAGCACGAACCTTCAGGTGTCGATAGGAAGAAGCGCTGTTGAAGCCCGTTAACTAAGATGATCATTTCATGATATTGCCATGGACTCCAAAAGCATCGCCCCACTGTAATGAGCACTCTGTCCACAGGCCACTCGTCGCGTTGCCTTTTCAAACGCCTCAGGAATCTCTTGGCCAGGTATCGACACCAGGGGCACCTAGCCCGTGCGCACTCCAGCCACTCGACCGAGGAGATCGCGTATGTGTATCCTCCCGTCCAACACTCGTTGCCGAGCTCATCCAGATGCCGTTTGACTTTATCGCAGAAAAGCCCGTATTGCGAGGCAATGACTCCCTCCCAAGCGGTCGCGCAGAACATTTGCCATCTAGACGGTAACGCCATTGGACGCGCAAAGGGGTGGGCACCGTGTTGAGCCCTGGAACGAGGCAAGTCAGAGCGTGTGTGAGGTGTGGACGAACGTTGAAGAGGCAAGAGGGAGCGAATGAGAGGATGAGGCTGAGATGGAGCACCGGCGTGCTCTGTCGAACGCGAGGGAGGGCGTAGATATACACATATCATGCATGGCACGTCAAATAGGGAGACACTGGTCCCTGCACAGGGCTCGTGGCATCCATCCGCACCCCAGTAGGCCATTGTAGCCGCCGAACTGATCGCTGGCAGTTCTATGAGCTCGAGGTAACCTTGGCCCCGTGTGCGCCCAATGAAGACGGGGCCATGAGGCTTTCATCGAACAGCCTTCTACTGCCACCTCGGGTCAATCGCAGGCGAACAGGTCGAGTAATGAGTGCCTGCGAGGTTCGAGAGCACGAGCCAAATGGACGAGTATACGTATGAGACCCATCTCGCTAGGACCCACCACACACGAGGTTCCCTGCCGTCCTTTGGACGCCGTACTTGGGACATTGTCAGAGCACGCCGTTCCGCTCACGCAGGACAGCCTGTGGATCAGTGGATGGCAGCTGTCTTCTCCGCTACCACTAGGACGACCTAGACAGCGAGGAATGTGGGCGGAGGCCTGTGAACGCACGCCCCAAGGGTGGCCCGCGCATAGCAAAGATGCGCTGCAGGAAGCCTGAGGGCGCTTCCGAAGTTCGAACGGCGGATAGCCATTGACGGAACCTAAGATATGCAGGTATATAAGCGCACAGGTATCATGCATAGAGCGATTCTGCACGAGCGCCGTGACGAACGCTCGCCTCATAGAACGAGCCAATACGGTATCGTGAAAGGGAGGCTTCCTTCGAGCCGAGCCGAAGCCCTCATGTTGCAGCACTGCCTGTCGTGCATGTGGACCTAGGACACTTTCATCACGAACTGACGCTAGTATGTTACTACAGGTGAAAGGATGTGCAGAGGTACGAGGACGTACACAAGGAGTAGGCCTGTTGACGGTCCATGGCGGGGGCTTCGTAGACGTGGTTGGGGTCTCCCGGCTGCTATAGGGGCGAAGAGACTCCGTCCTACTCACGTTTATAGAGCGTTGTCCTCCGGCGGAACGGAAACGAGGGTGTGAAGTCATTGACGTTTGTCGAGCTCGCCCTCAGAGAATATTGCCGGGGGGCCGAGCAGTCGACCGCGGGGGACATCATAAGACGCCGGCGGACCTGTTCGCGCGGCTCGAGCCTCGCAGTCCGTCGAAGACGGATCCTGCTATAAATGTTCATAGAGAGTTGATTGTGTCTAGAGCAATGCTAGTCGTAAATGGGAGCCAGAGAATCCAGATGAGCAGCGGTGGTTTAGACGCCGCACGAGCTCCGGGCAGCGGGCCCACGATGGTTTCATTTTGGCGAGGCCGTGTGAGCTTCCTTACGGACACTGAACGCCAACGGTATCTGGGCCGAATGACACTGGGAAACCGATCAACTTGCGTCCGCTGATGAGCAGAGGTGACATGCTTCCCGCTCTCCGCACCCACTGTGGCTGAGCGAGGACTTACCTACATCAGATCGTCCGCAAGCGAAGAAACCATCCTAAGGCTCGCGCCGATGTCGATCATGAGTACGTGCGCGGGGATTCGATGTGATCCCGACTCTCCGAGTCTGTGGACGTAAGAGTGCTGTTCAGGTGGTGAGGGCTTCGGCGGACGAACGACAGGACGTACGAGTGTCGCAAAGAGGTGGCGTCCGAGACAAGGAGTCACTGAAAACAGACAGTGAGCCGGCGCGCTGCGTTGTGATGATACTCACAATCAGCCGCCTCAGATTTGAATTGCTGGTGTGAGCCC
>MU278724.1:0-16080 GCA_022385745.1 Cubamyces sp. BRFM 1775 | reverse complement strand
TTGGCAAGATCTAGTATTAGCTAGGCAATGTTGCTAGTCATCGGAGAGCTCCTCAGATTAAGCTGATGTATCAGAATCTGGCATGAACCATCATTACAAGCCTAAATAACAACAACTTCAAGTTCAGATCAGTTACTCTCAAAGCCTCCTCAAGTACAATTGAGTCCATTTTCATGCACTTGACAGTATCCTATCTTTCAACTTGCAGCAACTTATACTACTTGATAAGTTCACCCTTACTTGCCAAGTTAAGGGGCTTGTCTTGGCAAGTAAATCACTTATACCCACTTATTTACTCACAGCTACTTGACTAACTTGCCCAAGTTCCCCAAGTACAATTGACATTTTGCTGATGGAGTGCGTAGAAAACCTACCCCTAGGATCATTCTACGAGCTCCTAGACCACAGCACGAAGTCTCTTCCGCTCTTGAAGAAACTCACTGTTGTTCATATATGTGCCACATCATGGGAGGTCTCCATCAAAGGCTCCACCGCACTCAGTGATCACAGTCTCTCCAAGACCAGCCATCCCCGGTGTCCCTTCGAACTATCTGTCGACCCCGAGCCCCTCACAGACGAGGACAGAGTCACTGTGGATCTCGATGATGCCCTTCGCGCCGTCGAGGCGATGGCCGAGGTGCAAGTCCTCGACATTCACGTCTCCCCTGAGATGTCGATTGGAGTGCATTGGGCGGATTCGCTTTTGGCGTTGTACAAGCTGCAGGAGCTCACGGTCACCATGTCGGTCGAGCCAGATAGTGCCATTGGCGCTCATTCTCTCGAGCTCTTGTTTAAAGAACTCACCGAACTGCCGCCCTTCTGGAAGGAATTCATTGCAGCAGAGGAGTCGATGATTTGCACTGATCTGCGACACTTACGCTTGGTGGGCTTGTGGAATCGGCCGGTGGGCGTGGCACAACGCATCTCGCAGTGCTTAAGGGTAAGGCGACGTGTGCTTGGCAGAGAGGTGGCACTGGAGGAGTTAACCATCAATCTGGACTACAATATCATGCCCTACGAGGACTTCCTGGACTTCAAGAGGGCGTTCGAGGAGGCCGTAGGCCCCCTCGTTGGTAAATTAGTCTTCGGGATGAGTTATGTAGATCCAGAGGACTGGTAGCGTATATGTTTTATCAAATATAAGTACATTGTTCGAGTCGAGCTCAGCGTCCGCCTAAGCCTGGCACATACCATGGAAACTAACTGGTCGGGAACCAACTCGGAGTTTCGTGAGAACATTGAAGTGTTGAAACTCCGACATGGGCCTTCCGGAGCTCCTGGCAACTGCATCTATATCATATAACCACGCCAATTGGACCTCGCCCACGTATTGGTTGTAGTCTACAGTGCTTTTCGAGGGTTTGCAGATAGCGCATTCAGCAGGTATGTTGACGAAGCGGTTTCATATCTCTATACGCTTCCGTCTCACAAAATGCAATTTGTCTAGATCATTCAAGCCTACCGTCTATAATATCTAGTGCGCATCTGCGCGTGGATAGCTCTGACTCAGATGGCGGGTGATCGATTGAGAGGCCGGTATGAGATACTTCAAAGAAGGGTCTGCCATCTATGAACTCACTGACCAGGCCTTACCAGGTCCACGGGACAGCCTCCAGAACTACTAAGTGCAGACGGTGTACACAGCGTGACCTTTGACGGCAGGCATCCCACGCTAGTAGGTGTGTACCCGGAACACTCTGATTCCATTACGCAGAGGGATCAATTCCTCGATATGGTGCGTCAGCGCGAGGAAGAGCGCGGTTGCATGCACTTCCTCACGAGCTCCTGCCGCGCACCTATCAGCCGCCTTCCAGCAGAACTCTTGGCGGAGGTCTTCCTCTACGTTAAAGGAAACAATGCTCATTGGTCCGGGTGGCATCGCATTCTCAGCATATGCAGACATTGGTTCGTCGTGGGCGCGGCCATGCCGAGGCTCTGGAACCATATCTGTGTTAGGCGCAGTGTTGACCACCTTCGCGTCTCACTCGCTCGTTCCAAGACTATCCCCGTCGAGATTGACTTGAAACCCACCGGCATGTCGCGCACTGGCAATCTCGCCTTCGCCGAAGTCATCTCTATCATCATGCCCCATGTGCACAGGCTACGGGTCCTTCGGCTCGGCACCATCAGCGTGGCCGATGTACCAAACGCTCTTGCATTCCTCAGAAGCCGCTCCTTTCCTGTTCTCCGAGCTCTGACAGCCTACCCAGAATCTCAAAGTCATACACTTGAGCTCGAGCCTCAACGCTTCCCCAGTCTGCGCGAGCTGTGCTTCGAGCGTCTGAACGTATTCTCCTCTATAGCCGTCATGTCGCAGCTCACAACCCTTCGCTTCAACGCGTTCAATGGCCTGGATGACGCGTTCACCATGGATTCCTTGCTCACCGCAATCTCGAGCATGGCTAATCTCGAAGATCTCGTTCTTTCGCACGTCTACTTCCGGAACACCGTCATCTATCCTTCGGCTTGCTCAAAGGTCGGATTCAGCAGGCTCAGGAGCGTCGAGATGACGATGGACGCTGCGGTGACAAAGCGAATCCTCAGCTACATGATTATCCCTCCCTCGTCCCGAGTATATTTGGCTTTATCGTTGGTCCATGCAACATCCCCGCAGACCTTCCAAGATATCCTACCGAGTGACAAGAGCTCACTCCCGATCCTCTCGGAGCTCACTGTCATTCGCATCTCGGCTACATGGGCGATGGTCGCTTTCAGGGGTTCCATCTCGCCTGACGACCTGAATGCCTCTCCCACGCTGGCTTATCGCTTTCAAGTGATCGTCGATGTGCCGGACTACGAGTTCGAAGAAGCCGACCCCGAGCTCGACGACGCCCTGGAAGTGCTCGAGTATACGCCACAGGTCCACACTCTCTACATTCAGACCTCCGTCAGCATGTCGACTGGCGCGGCCTGGTTACACGCGCTCTCGGGACTGCCGAAGCTGCAAAGGCTCACCGTTGTCTTGACGTTCGATGCCTATCAAAGAACGGAGGGAACGACTGTGAATACCATCTTGAGCACGCTCTCCTCCCCTCCGGTGGATCCACTGGCACACGACGGGGTGATCTGTCCGATCCTAAAACGCCTACGGCTGGTTGGAAGTTGGAAATGGACAGTGTATATGACTGAGCGCGTCGTGGAGTACTTGGAGGCACGACGACAGCTACTGGGCAGGCAGATTGCATTGCAGGAATTGTCGATCGCTCTACATGGACGGCTGCCCAGCGAAGACTTTCAGGAGTTGAAGAAAGGATTTGAAGAGGCGGCGAGTCCATTCGTCGGTAGAGTAGTTTTCGAGTCAAAGGCATCACCACTGGAAGAGTAGCAGTGCGTGACCCCGTATGGCTCTGCTGGATACCCAAGGGATCTACGGCTGCGCTGGGCGCAGATCCGATGCCAGCTTGGACTTCGCTGGGCTTTGGATAGTTTGCATCATATACTAGGATTGTATGCCGTATGTACTATTCAATCCGCCCAATTCGAGTGTACTCGCAGCCCCACTTCCGAGTCGCCGCTTCGGAGTCGATTCAGACGTTCAGAACAGAGACGAGAGGTCAGTGTTATGGAGTTTCCGAAACACCAGGTTGAGTGCTCATGACTACTTAGAATGATACATATTGTTTATGCCTCACGAGAACTTTCTGGAATGCAAGGATCTCATGAACCATCTCACTCCGTTCGGCAGTCAACAGTGTACTTCGAGGTCACATCCGCCAGCGTCTTTCCATCTTTATGGCCATAAATACTATCATAGATTACGGCTCTCCAAGTAATATACATCGTCATCTTCATCGTAATAATACCACTCCAGATCCATACAAGCACAAAACGACAAGGCTCCTCCCCACAACGCCAACGTACCACAGTTAGACATGATAAGTCTCTGCCGACTGCTGCACCCGCACAGTCAACGCCGGGTCCTTCAAGACCTCCCCGACACCGATGCCGATGCCCGCGCCGGCCTTGCCCTCGCTCGAGACGCGCGACATCTCGTACAGGTCAACCGTCGTCGCGGGGGGCCCGCCGCGCGACGCCGACATGGACATCGCGCTTGAGTTTGTGTTGAGGTACGTGCTCTGGGTCGTGCCCGTGCCGAGCGTGCTCTTGAACTTGATCCCACCGTGCGCGGTGCCACCCTCGGACTCGGGCCGGAGCACGGAGTGCTTCGAGTTGACGAGCACGACGACGACGGTCGGATAGATTCCCTGCGAGACAGACGGTCGTCGTTAGCCCTTCAGTGCGGACAATGAAGAGGCGGGGAAGGAGACGTACAACGATGAGACTCGTGATGTACTGATAGATCGTCAGCGCGAAGGCGAGGGCTGGGCGCTCCTCGATGCTCTCGTTCACAGACGAGAGACTCATGACGACTTGCACGACCTGATGTTCGCACGGCATATCAGAGGGCCAAACCTTACTGCTAAAAGAGGGGAAATGCGCACGAAGAAGAGCATGTAGATCACACCGGACTCGACGAGCATCAGCATGATCTTCTGTGTCCGGGTCTGACGCGACATCTTGCCGAACGCCTCCAGATGCGTCTGACGGTATTCCCTGGTCGATCCACCATCATGAGTATCGGTCGTCATCGGCTCCATATTCACGTCGAGTACATACCATGTTTTGTAGCCAATGAGGATAGTCGCAACGCCCGTAGTGGCCAGGGTGGTCGAATAAGACGCGGTCTGGATGTTCCGGCAGAAGGCGGGGTGTTGGTATGTGCCCAGGGCGATATCGGCACCGAGGCGAGCAGCGCAGTAGCTCAACATCATCGAGGTCGCTGCGAGATCCTGTTCAGCTGTCCGCCCATAATCGCACTGTAAGTCAATTCATGCACGTACATATCGAGCCGAGCAGGAAGGCGATTGGGATGATCAACACAAGTCTCTCCTTTCCGCGCGACCAGAATGCGTACACACGCCAGATGATGATCGTGTCACCCAGGATCGTCTATGACATGGTCAGAATGCATGGGACAGATCTAGGTGATGGATGACTGACGAGATAGGAATACACGACATCCTCCACAGAGGCGAGGCGAAGGATCTTTTGCACAGCGCTAAAATAGACGTCCGAGAGCGGGGCCGTGGAGGTGTCGAGGAGTGTTATCTGAATCTCGGTGATCACGTTATGGATATCTATCATCCACAACGCGAGCGCGAGCCCGAACATGAGGAAGACGACGATGCATGTGCAGACCGACACTCTCGTGCGCGTCTTCCTCCTGTGATCGAGGGTCAGCAGGTCTGCGCTGGCCACTTTGAGAGATACGAGACAACATACAGGAGCAGGCGACCGGTCTCGAGGACCAAGATGGAGTAGACCGCTGTAAACCTCGAGGTCAGTCCACTGAACAATGCATAGCTCACAGGACGCACCGATGAGGAATGTCTCGACGGTGACTGCTACAAAGGAGTGTAGCAGGTCTGTGCCAATGCTCTGGTAAACCGCCGCGTCGCCGGAGGACATGTTCGGAGATGGCCCCGGAAGGAGGAGGAACGGCTCGGTTAGGATTGAACGCTCGAGACGAGCTCGCTTTGCTTCATATACTCCACCCCCAGAACTCAAGGTTCAGGATTTCCCAGGTGGGCCTGGAGACTAGGGATCAGTGTCGTCGGAGCAGACAGCTGCAGATGGGGGATGCGACAGTGCGCGAAGAATCAATAAAGAAGCTGGGGACGTGAATCGCACCGCAGGCAGGCGGCGGTCAGCGGATGGCGGTGAGAGTTCGGAGGAAGATTGAGGGTGTGCCTAGCTGCACAGCGGCCGAAGAGAGGGGATGGAGCATCGAGGCTTAGACTTGAGGTGTGACCGCCTGAGTACGAACTCACTTCGCTCGGCATTCAGCGCCGATGCGGTCCGTGGCGTTTGATATACAGCGCAGCGCACATGCAGTAGGTATAGTGCTTAACATAGGCGTGGGACCGCGTTGACTAGTGCCAAAACGAGGTTGCTGCATGGCTGCGGGTAACGCTTCTAACCGGAGAGACCAGCAGCGGCGTGACGGCAGCGGCTCTGTGTGCCATTACGACAACTTGCGGGCGAGCCCGTCGCATGATTAGAAACCACCCGCCTGGTTACGACGCTATGTCGGGCACTCACATAAATGTCAATTTCAGTGACAGTTATATAAGAATGGGCATCATGCCGTGCGGAGAAGCTAGGATGCTTCACGCTCACTGTCACGTATGTCAGGAATGTGCACATTCAAACATAAATGTGAGAGGACGGCGTACGTTTCTAAGCCGGGAGCAAAGGCCCGGACAGCGTGGCATGCGCAGCGTCCACTTGAGTTCTAACAACGTAACTTAAGGTTACGTCCTGACATCTCGTGATCACCGGGACATATACCAGGCAGCTGACGGGGAAAGACCGCCCATGAATAGGAGCCTACCAGGGTCTGGGTAAGTGTTTTGCTCTTCCTGATAATCAAAGGAGAACGCCCACCTCGATGAATGGACGACTCACAGCCCCGCCGCCACGTATTGTCTTTCTTGGGCATTCGTTCTCTCCAACTGTCCGTCCCGCGCATCATGCGGCATGGAAGCAAGGTACACTTCGCTTCAACGACATGTGCGGAAAGCCTGAGCAGCACGCAGCTGGTCTTCGCGACCAAGGCGTCGCACAAGAGTGCAAGGTACCGAACGGTAGCTTCCAGTGGATATGGGCCATCAGCAGGGGGCAGCGGGCAGGAGGCCCTTTCAGCGAAGAACCGCAAAGTTGAGGAAGATCAAAACTGCTCCGGGTGCGAACTTGAGCGGGACTAACTTCGAGGGATACCTCGTGGTCCTGCCACAGTCAATGTCGCGGAACCGTGATAAAGTAATCCTCGCTGCCCGCAGGTCAGCTCTCCGCGATCGACAAGCTACAGCTGATGACAGCCAGCCTCAATCTGACAGAGCGCAGGTTGCCAGCGCGCCCCACCGTGATGACGACGAGGCGATGCACCCGTGCGAGGACGCCGAGATGTGCGGCCGTGGCTATGCTTGGGCGCGGGGTGAGGAGGCGCACTCCTCCGACTCGTTGCCCGGGGCGAGGGAGAGAGTGGTAAATTGCTTGCCGAGCGGATCCTCGGAAGGAAGCAAGCGGCATGTTCCTAGTCACACCCCGTTGACGTCGTGGGAGGGCGATCAGAGAGATGTTGATGGCAGAAGCTGCCATTCGTGTATGGTCGTGCTCTGAAGGACGGACTGGTCGGTGATCGTTTGTTTCGGTCTCTAGGCCGCTCTTGGTCTGAGCTACGGGCGGCGGTGGCACACATCACAAGAAGGGCATATACGTCTCTAACCCCTTTGGGGCAAACGGTTCTATCCAAGCATGACCCCAAAGATGCGGCGGTAGGAGTTGCATTCGGAACGTGGCCACTCAACGAACGTGGGGTGGGTGATTGCATCACAGGCACCTCCATATACTTGGCACGGTCCCATAGCGTTCAGGGTCGTGGTGATAGTTCCTGCTAGACCGCGTTTCGAGCAGCCCGCGATCAAGCGAAGGCGGCTGGGATGGAGTTGAACAGGGAACCGTGTCTAAGGGGCGTACCGTGGGTGCAAGGCAGATGACACCGCAGTTGAAGGACTGAAGATGTACCGCCGGGAACACGAGAAGATTGAGAACTCGACGCAGCCCGTGCGAGCCGCAGATCCATGCAGATCCAGCCAGCGCATGACAGTTCTCAGACGTGCGGGAATGAGAAGGCCGCAGAGCGCAGCGACGCAGGTGATGATAGAAGACGGTGGCCTCGGACCGCGTGACTGAGAGATATAGAATTGAGCAACGCGGGCTTGCATGCAAGTAGTCTTGCGGCGGAATATGGAGGAGGCGTTGTCAGTATCAGTACTCCAGATATCATGTTTGTTTGCATAGGACGAACCTGGGGTGCCACAGCCACCACAAACATACAACTCCCGAAACAGCAGCTGCGGACCTCCCTTGTGGCAACAACGCTAGACTTCATCACGGTTTCCCCGATGTACTACACGATTGCCGAGCACATTTGAAATCTGGACAAAATTCGGTGGTCGAATCGGCTCCGCAATAGACTTTTGAATAGGCCTTCGATAACAATGCGAGCAATCCGACACAGCTGGACGTGTTCATCGAACCAAGAACGATGAAACGGCTTCTCGCTTCACTGCCAACAGCTTCGTCTGCGATGAACAGTCGAATTATGCCGCAATGCTATCAAGGGCTCTGGCTTCCACCTTGATTGGAGAGAACGATGTCAGCACTCGCGCCCGAAATCTTCGCTAGAATGTATGCGTACCATGCAGAACAGCGCTGATGCCAACTGAAACGGGCGGTACTAGCCTCTTTCAATGCTGTTCTACGCTTGATAAAAATCCATGGTGCGAGCAGGCTAGACTTCGGAGTCAATCTGCCGTCCCAGTGACAAGTGTGGATTTTTGACAGAACGACTATCCACTGACCATGTCGACAGGGGGTAACGGAGGCTCACATCCTCTCAACCGCTTATATTCCGCTCATGAGCCATCGCGTACTATGCCAGATCCTCTTGGCCACGTCCGACGATGACCAGCGACTTGGAGACGTTTCCAGAGAGGGCGGCTTAACTAGATTGAAATTCGCGGGGAAAAATGTGGTCATTACCGTCGCCACCTGGAGCCAGCAAGTATATTAACTCACTTTGGATTCTAGACATCGGACGATATCAGACTCACCGCATATCGCTGGCCCTTCAGTGCGCGCCCAACAGCACCCCACATGTCGCCTTGACTCGAGGCGGTTCAAGTTGCGACCAGCAGTATCTCTCCGTGAGGTAACGCGATAATCGGTATTTTGATCTGCCTTTGATCCACCACTCAAGCGTTCGGTCGGCCTTAAGAGCAATTACCCTCTCGGGGTAATATCGACACGTTCGTGATTGACAGCGCGAGTTCAGGCCTAGGCGTCGCCAGATTCAAAGTTGAGGCAGGATCAATATACCCGGGAAACTCAGAATGTTGTCATGGTAGAGGGGTATCGGATACACGATTCACCAGCAAAGCATTATGACCGACCGAAGAAAGAGGAGGAGACTAGCATTCCGAATGGCAGAAAGATGGAAAGTGTCGGGCGCTCTCAGTCAGGACTCTGAACGCGATCACGTGGTTTACGCCGTAGTCGGGCTTGGAGGAGGACGTCGAAGTGAGTCTGACGGCCTCCCATTGCCACTGCTTAGCCTCCTTCTCTTTTTCTTCCAAGGTACAACAGCCAATTCCCATGAGTTCCATAGCCAAGTATCTGGTGTAAGGTAGTATGATACATCATGGTACTAGAGGCTGCCCTTCCACTCCATCTATCGAACCCGGTTGATCTCGTGATATGTGCACCTAGCTACCAGCGACGCGATCGACTCCCGGAATGCAGCCTCGCGAGCCTTGGGGGTCGACGGAGTGTTGGAGCCCTCGACTAGCCATACTCGAAGCTCTGACAGGGCGCCCCCAGCCATCCCACCTAACCACTGTCTCCTGTTTTCCAAACAGGTTGTCATCATCCTCAGAACTCCGTCCGTCGCTGTGCAGTATCCTGTGAGATACAGGTTTTCGAGGTGTTGGCAGGGCAGTCCAAAACCGGTCGCGTCAGACTGCGAGTCGGGATCCAAGGCAGCAAAGAGCGTCTTCATCGAAGGTGGTCCTCCTTCCCCTCGCGCCACTTTGATCCGAAGGGACCGCAGGTCAGGGAAGAGCGCGAACAAGGACGGCCAGTCGATCCCCGCAGCGCGTCGCCGGGTACATTCCAAGTCGAGGACTTGCAGCGGCGCATTGGGAAAGATATCGAGAAAGTCCCCGAGGCCCATGCCTTCGTCCTCCACGAATGCGATCATGCCGGTCAGGGAGAGATGGATATATCCCGATTGTGAGGCGGAGCCATCGAGGTCGCGTCCCATATCCCCGTACAGCGTTTGCTGAGGCGCATACGAGACGACGCGCGCGCGCGTGACACAGGACAAAATGGGGAGGCCATTACGGTCGGCAGGAAGGAGGTCCCGTAAGCAATGCGCGTCCGCCTCGTACCGTGGTGAGACGGTCGGGCTCTTCAGCGAGACTTCCGCAGCGGACGGGATGACGATACGGGATAGAATTTCGCACATGATAGGAGACTCTGTTTGTAGCGCAAGCTTACGGAGGTTGTCCAGCGCGACTGTGTCCTTGCTCGGAGGCAGCGTGACGAGGCCGGCATCGTGCGCGCTGACTTCATGGAGCTCCAAGACTTCAATGTGAGGCATCTCGAGCAGGGCGTTGACTAGGGTGGTCGTTTTGAGCCTGGGCTTAATACCGAGGCACGTGTCGACCTTTAACGTCCGCAGTTGTTTGAACCCAGAGGCGTCTCCGAAGAAATGGACCCGCGAACACTCGAGTGTTCGGAGTTGAGGGAAACGTGCGGAAGGCAGGAGCAGAGCGGAGTCGTGCTCATCGTTCACCGATCGCTTGGTCAAGATCCGCAGGGAGTGCATAGATGGAAATGCATTCCTTTCGAGGAAGGCGAGAACAGGCGGAGTACGTTTCAAGATCAGGTGTGAGAATCTGAGTGATCTAAGCCTCGACACGTGCGGCTCGAGCAAGTCGAGCGCGGTCGGAAGGAGATGTGGCGGACAGGGCCCGAGGTTGACGTCGATCTTGAGAGATTTCGAGCGAGCGAGGCCGGCACGCAAGAAGCTCAGGTTGCCAGAAGCGTTCAAAGAGGTCCAGAGCTCGGGCGCGGAGGATGCGACCGTGTACCAGTACTTGCACACCCGGAGTATGCGGAGCCAAGGAAGGCCTATTGGGTCTTCTTGTATGAGCGTGAAGATCCTGATCAGAAGTTCAGGCGCAAGGCTATCTATTCCGAGGGTCTTCTCTAGGCTCTGGTCTACTTTCTTCATGGCGTGAGGTATTGATAGCTCCCTGCACTGTCGCGCGATGCGGCGATGATATGACGGGGTTGGATCTGTACTGCGCTTGGTCATCAGAAGTGCGATCGGCTTGGATGCTACACATACTACGGCTTTGCTAGGGAATCAATATCCTCCTCGATTATCCCAACGTGAGGGCGATTGAAGCTCGTAGGAATTAAAGTCGCAACTGCGCGAGAAGAAGGGTGGTAATATCAGATGTGAACGAGGCTGAACCGCAGAGTCCGCATGGCTCTCACGTGGCCGCCTTGTAAGTTGCCATGCATCATAAGGAGATAGATCCAGATCGTACCTTGTCGTAACCTGCGAAGTACCGTGGGCTTGCGAGCCGAGCGAGACATGGACCAGACGAGGGTTGAGTCGATAGAGAAGCTATGGCTTTCTACAGTGTATAGCGTACAAGACAGGGCTATCTGACGACGAAGCTAGCCACAACGGTATAACGAGCGCAACCTACGCTCAAAGTTACGAGCAGCGCAAACCTCCTGTAGAAATGCCTCCGTACATTCATGTAGACCTCCTTCGTATTTACCGACTGCAGAGACATCAGCGTCAACGCGACCATTACTCAGTTCGAGCTCACCAAAATCCTCAGTTTTCCCATCCACTGAACAAATCCCCGCGTCCATGAGAGCTGACAGCGCCCACCAAGGGCCGGAATCCCTCCTTAAAGGTCTCAATACGCTCTTCATCGTCAGGAACTGGCCCTTCAATCTTGCCGCCGCTCCATATCATCGGAAAGTGAGACGAGATGAGCAGCCGGGGGAGCCGTTTGCCCCGCGTCATCCTGATCTTCAGACACTCGACCGCCCTGACGCGCAAGTCGAGATCAAGGTCCGGGTCGACTGGGTTGATGGCGAGCAGGTCGAGCTCGGGACAGCGAACCAAACCGTCTTCGCCACGATCTGCAAGCTCCATAAAGAAGCTGAGTCGTGGATCTGTCAAAGGAAGCTCGCGCGAGCCTTGGGCCTGAGAGATGACCGCAAGCCGCTTCAGTCGAGGGAGGGTTCCCAGGATAGTCTCCCAGCCCTCCGACTTGATACGTCTTTGGCAGAGCATCGAGATGGTGAACTCGACGACGGGCGCATTGCGGAAGAGGTCGGCGATGTCCTGGGGGATGTCCGGATGGTACTGCTCCCATTCACGAACATCGATGAAAGCCGAGAGCTTCAGATGCTGATTACCTGCTCGTGCGTCGATTGAATACGAGTACCGACCATGATTGACGCGGACCACGTCGATGCGGTCGAAGATGTCGAAGTGCGTCCTGAGCTCAGCCGGCGGTATGCATAGACTGAGGTCGCCCCGTCTGCCTGGGAAAGTCCACGCAAGGGCGTACGACCCTAGCGTCGTCAGGTTCAGATTCGTCTTTGGTGAGACAGCGAAATGCGTGAGCATTCGAGCCGTGATGTCACAGTAGCCCTCGAGATAGATGTTCTTCAGACTCGAAGGGAGCATTATCGGGGCTTTCGAAGGGGGTTGCCACAACGTGCTCGCGATGTCGCCAGGATGGAACCTGCAGATATGTAGCTCCTCAAGGCCTGGACATGCGGTGATGAACGCCAGGAATTCCGCCATAGATAGGTCCATCAACGTGCACTGTGAGAGATAGAGCTCACGGAGAGTAGGTAGTACCACGGGTATCGATGGGAGACTGGCGATGGTAAGAGAGAGCGTGCGCAAGCGCGGAAGGCTATCAGGAACCAAGGGTAGCCACAGAATCTCGTCGAGCTCGCTGTCGTTGTAGCCAGCATCCTCGTCTGGACACGAAGCCTCGGGGGCGCATTGCAGTCTCAACGACTCAAGCATCGGCATCGGCCCCTCGAGCAAGCTTAAGACGATGTTTGCAGTGTTCGGTAGCACCGGCTCCAAGTCGAGAGACCGCACATCGAATAGACGGTGCGCGAGAAGGTCTATGTAGGGCTCTGGTGTAGTATGAGGGAGCTTGATCTTGATGTCCAAAGATCGGATGCCGTCAGAACGAGTGAGAAAGTGTTCAAACACGGGCAATCCTGCTTCTTCGTGGGCGTAGATCCGGGTCCAAAGTGTACGATAATCGTACGCCACTTCGCACCAATGCTTGCATACGAAAACGACGTAATGCCAGCGTGAATAGTGAACGCGAGCATGTCGGTCCTGAAGCAGGAGGAAGACCTTCGCGAGGATCTCGACGGGCAACTTGTTGATTGGGCGAGTCAAGTTGAAGGCGCGCGCAGCAGCAGCGTGATCCGGCCCTCCACTCGGTTCCTTGAATGTTTGCCCACTCCCAATAGGAGAAGAGAGCGGCATCGAGGAGCACAGCGCCGGCACCGCTGCTGCCATGTGTTCTTTCCCAGCAGAACCGGGTTTCTCGCCTAGATACGGACGCGCATGGGTCAATGCGGGTAGCCACGTTTGCGGATAATTGTTAAGTAATACCATCCATTTTCCCGTTCCAATCCACACCCAGTTTCTAGCTTTAGGGTCGCCTCAGTGGTCGAAACATGCGCTGAACGTTCTGAGCGAAAACAACAAAGACGTCAAGTGCTAAGCGCTCGGCGGCGGCTCAAGCAGGGCGCTCCGTATTCTTCGGAGAGGGCCCAACAGACGCCCATGCATAGTCTGGTGGCACGACGCCAGCACTCAGAGTCGTTTACATTCCGCCGTCTCTGCAGTCAAGGTTTATAGTTTGGGTGAGCGAACACCATTCGCATCCAAGGGGCTTACTAAGTAATGCGTTCAGTTATAGGTGCAGCGTCAGACATGTTGCAGGGGGGTACATAAGGCTGATCCTCATGCGAGTTGCAGGCACACGACGCGGTCATCCGACGTCTGCTACCGTGCAACGGTGGTTGTGCCCAACCCAACTGAGGGTGTCCATGTAAGTACCCTATCAATGTGTGCTTAGCTCATCACTGAGCTTGGGGCAATTTTGAGATAGTACTTCCACCCTCGATGACGGTCGAGACGTCTCCGAGCACATCCTTCGAGCGATCCCTCGCTCGAAGGAACGAACTCGTGCAGCAAAGGGAAGCTCTCAGCCATGAGATTATTGCGATGAGTCGTGCACTCAACGCCTCGCGACCGATCAACCAACTCCCTAAGGAGACGCTCGCCGAGATATTCCACCAGATTCAAGTACGCAGAAACTTTTCCTTCGAAAAGAACAAGTGGTACACTGTCGCCGCGGTCTGCAAGCACTGGTACGAAGTGGCAAACTCGTGCACGTCGCTATGGAGACGGATGACGTTCGACACGCATTCCGGCCTCAGCATCGCAAACGAGTTCTCTGTGGGTTCATCGGGCGCGAGCCTCTTGCGGGAGTGGGGGCGTCCTGCATTTACCTGGGCGCCTGTTGATACGGCGATGCTGAACCGTCGTTTCGACGTTCAGTATCATAGGCTTCACACCGCCGTCTGTACCTACGAAGATAACTTCCGACGCCTCTTCGAGCGATATGCGCCGCTTACGGAGCTACTCGAGCTGAAGTGCGACAACGTGTCTTTGCGTAATGACGAAGGGTATATTGATCCTGAATTCCACGACCCCGACGACTTGGACTTCTCGGACCGGTACAGAGAAGCTCTCCAGTTGCCTGTGGATCCCACTCTCTTCCCTCGCCTTCGCTACCTCTCTCTGATCACGGCATCTATCAAGCCCAATCCGGTCCCGCTCCCCTCATTGCGCAGGCTGCAGCTCTCCGATTGTGTCCGCATGACTATCTCAATGGACGAATTCCTCGCGTTCATCTCTGGTTGCACAGCGCTCGAGGAACTCTATCTGCGTACATTCCGCCCTGCAGATCCTGCGTTCCCTGGTGTCGCCTGGGACTGGGATGAAGGCTCCGGGGAGCCGTTGACACCCATAACGCTGCCTGCCACGCTCAAGAAGCTATACATTCATGACTTCCCGCCTTTCACTGCGCGCATGCTCGAGGGCATGGCAGTCTCAAAATCGACGGAGCTGACCGTGTCGGTGAACGCGGATGCTGACAGCGATGACGACGCATACGACTTCACCGTGGATCCGCCCTTGTACACCGCATTGCCGAAGAAGAGAGCCCATATGGACGTCCTCCACGGTGTGAAGACTGTACATGTTCGCTTCGATACCCCGGCGGTGTACAGGGTCGTTGCGCGGACCGGCCGGGAGCACAGTCCTATTACTATCGCTGCTGACATCCCGTCCTCGACGTCCGTTTCCCAGGACTACCTCCCGGATATCTTTGCGGACCTCGTCGAGCTCTATGGAAGCGAACCCATCACCGATCTCACCATTGTCGCTCCCAATACCAATCTGTGGAAGGAGATTGAAGACACGGATTGGGCTGACGTGCTACGGGCCTTCTCGCAGCTTGAACGCCTCGGCGTGCTCTTCCATTCTGATGATCGGCTACCCCTTGCTGACGAGGACGATCCGCTCATGACTTTAATAAGCGTACTCGGAGGCTCCCAGGAAGATGAAGACGAGCTGTGTCCCAAGCTCGAGTGCCTCACCCTCCATTCCTCGGACGTGAAGCCCAGCGCGAGCGCAAGCCGGACTGAACGAATCGTGAACTGTATGCGCGGTCGGAAAGCCCGTGGTCACCCTCTGCATCGTCTTTCTGTCGTGCACGAGCGCAATTCGGAGTCTGTCAAGGATTTGATTCGGGCCGAGATAGAGCACATCAATGGTGTGTTTGAACCGTTTGTAGATATTGTCACCTTAGAGGACGCGGCCGGTTTCTGGAATCCATGACCTACTCAAGTACTCTCCGAATTACGATCAGTTCTGCCAAGATTTCAATTCATGAATTGTTGGCGCAAGCAACGCTGGGTACAGTACATACTACGAAAAAAGCACTGTACTCAGATAATGACCGATTGAGCACCGTGTCCGAGCTTGGAGATCCACTGCCAGGCTGCGACTACCTCCCCAGACTCCTGACAGACCTTGCTGAGCTGTTCAGAGGATCCCCAATTACCGACCTCACAGGTTTTGCTGCTGGGCCGCCGAAGAAGAGCTTAATGTGGACGAATGGGACGACTTTGCTATGCCGCGCTGTTGAAGGGAGAGGGAGACACGCGCGCGGGACAAGCTGATGCGCTCGCGTGGTGATTTGGTATCGATTATCACGATTACGTTTTACTTTAAATACCGTACTTTTCGAATCCGAGCACCTCGCGCGTTTGCGACGCGGGTTCCCTGCACCCCGGAACATCCCTTGCCTG
>MU278723.1:0-16345 GCA_022385745.1 Cubamyces sp. BRFM 1775 | reverse complement strand
GCACAAGCTCCTAGAATGCATGCAAACAAACCTTAACGAGGATCGTCGAGATACGGCGGCGAGGTCGCAGTTCTGCAGCGGAGGAGGGCGGTATGAGGCCAGTAAGATAGGCCAAAACGCGCAACAGGTCGAAACTTCGCAAAAACTACACAGTGCCCTGCGCGCAGTAGAGACGAGTCCAGGACAGCAAAAATCAAGGAGAACAGATGAGATTTGGAGGAGTTATCGCAGTTCTGAGTAGAGGTGGTACCAAGGCCAGTCACAGACGCGGAGTGTGCGAAAAAAATCGCGAGACGCGCCTGCGACAAGCGCCGTGCAACCAGCAGTAATCAAGAGATATTATAAGTAAATGTAAGCACTTAGCATGGCAATACAAGGCAGTAAATAGTTTACTGAATGCTTCTTCAACCTGTTCTCCGATGCAGCATGCTCGCCTCCTCTCTCCGCCGTCGTTCAGGCCCTTCCTAGCCCATTCTATCCGCCGCTCACACGCCCGACGATTCACTGTGCTTGCGCTCGAGTCTTCCGCTGATGATACCTGTGCCGCTGTCGTCACTTCCGACCGCAAGATCCTCTCAAACGTCGTAGTGAACCAGCAAGCCTTGTGAGCACCGCTCAGCACACCAAGTAGGTGCCCTTGTCACTGACCCAAGCGCAATGATAGCCTCGAAGAGTATGGCGGGATACACCCCTACGTCGCGCTGCATGCGCATCAGCGGAATATGGCAAGTCTCCTCCGTTCACGCGCTCTTCCGTACGCCTCCGGACATACACAACTGACCTCCGCTGCTGCCTAGCCAGGAGCTGTCCAGCGCGCGCTCAGAGAAGCCAACCTCACTGTAAACGACGTGGACGGTATTGCGTTCACTCTCGGGCCAGGTACGTGCTTTAGACCATGCTGCGCGATATGCGCGCGAAGCCAACGTTTGCATAGGTCTTCCGGGCTGTCTGAGTATATGCGGTAACGCCGCGCGCACTCTCGCAGCGGCGCTCAACAAGCCACTAGTCGGTGTGCACCATATGGTGAGTGTTGGCGTTCCTTGTCCAGCGAACAACCTTTGATGGGAAGTATATACGCATAGCAAGCACACGCGCTCACACCGCTGCTCACCTCCCCTCCTTCCGAGCTCCCCCAATTTCCGTTCCTTACTATCCTCGTCTCCGGCGGCCACACGCTACTGCTCCTCGCTTCGTCTCTCACCTCGTTCCGAATACTGGCCACCACGCTAGACGAGAGCATCGGCAACGCATACGACAAGGTCGCGCGCCTGCTCAACATTCCTTTCGACGGCAGATCCGCAGGCGCCGCGCTCGAGCGGTACTGCGCGTCTCCCCTCCCAGCAGGCGAGGGCGTGGACGGCGAAGTGCCCGAAATAAAGATGCCTCGCCCGATGCCGGGCCGCTTGGCATTCTCTTATACGGGCCTGCACTCGACTATAGAGCGATTCTTGCATGCGCGCGGGGGCACGGTGGACGAGCCGACCCGGTTAGGGCTCGCGAGGAGTTTTCAGCGCGCGGCGGTGGGGCAGTTGGAGGCGAAGCTGGTGTTAGGAATGCGACAGTGTGCGGCGCAGGGCATAAAGGTGAAGAGCTTGGTGGTGAGCGGGGGCGTGGCGAGCAATTTGTACCTCAGAGAGAGGTGAGCCGGAAACTTTGCAAAATTTCGCTGCGTAGAGGGACTAATCACGGCGCTGCGATGCAGGTTAAGAGCTTGTCTGGACGCGGAAAGCCCGGACGAGCGAATATCACTGATGTTCCCACCACCGTCACTGTGCACAGGTGAGCGAGTGCCCGATCCTCGTGTATTCTCGTTGCTTATGACTGTTCACAGACAACGCGGTGATGATTGGGTGGGCGGCGATGTACCGATTCCTGGCTGGGGACACGGACGAGTACTCGATAGAATCGCGCCCGGTATGGAGTCTAGAGGATCTGAACAAGCCTAGCCCTCCAACAGATACCGAGCGTATGTAAGGTTGGTAGGGTTTGATGCAGGAGCAGAGATGAGACGCGTATCATAGAGACTTGGCCTAATATTACCGCGCTTTCCTCTCTTCAGCAAGACCACTACTGGTTCTGGCTGCGACGGTTCTGGATAGGCATCGTGTTCAAGCCACGCTGAGTTCAATGATAGAGCGCTATGACAGCCTTTGAAGTACGATACTAGGTAGGCTGCTGGAACTCCCTGGAGGGAGGGGAAGTGGTTAATGAATCGCGTCGCGTCACGGTGTTACGGCACGCGTTCCTAGCCGTAGAAGGCAAGAGAGAGATACCAGGAGATGGGACCGTCCTGCAACCAAGATGCAACCGCTGCAACCCCCTTTTGCAACCAGAGGCCAGTGTCCGCAACCGCGCGTCTGCCTGCAGCTCAAAAACTTTGCTCTTGGGCTATGTGCGCATTCTTCCTCCACCTCAACCTCTGCGACACCTCCCCTCTCCATCCTCTCGCGTAGACCATGGGCGTCTCGGGTCTGTGGCAGGTATGTACCCGCCTCGGCTACGCTCCATTCTCTCCTCCACACCCGCCGGCTAGCGAGCATCCAAAGCTGACGATGGTGATCGCATTACTCCTGACGCCATGAACAGGTCCTCAATCACGCGGGCGAATCCCGCTCCCTCGTCAACCTCGCCGTCGTCGATGGCTTCGAGAAGAACGAGTACGGCACCCGCTCCTTCCGCCTCGGCATCGACGCCAGCATCTGGCTCAACCACGCCCAGTTCAGCGGCGGCAGGAAGGACGAGGACCGCGGTGCGAACCCGGAGATCCGCACCCTGTTCTTCCGCCTCTGCAAGTGGTCCAAGATGCCGTTCACGCTCGTCTTCGTCTTTGATGGTCGGCAGAGACCGGGGGTCAAGCGCGGGAGCAGGATGGGCAAGAGCGGTACCCACAACCTTGCTAACGACTTCAAGAAGTTGTTGGATATATTCCGTATCGATTGGCGCGAGGCAAGTTAGGCATGTTGTTTCTAGGGCGTTCCGCTGATCGTGGTTCCGCCGTGTAGGCTCTCGGAGAGGCGGAGGCAGAACTGGGCGCTATGAATGATAGTGGCCTCATCGACGCCATCGTCTCGGACGACGTCGATACTTTCCTTTTCGGCGCGCGCATGGTCCTCAAGAAGTACGCCCCCTCTTGTTTCCGGGCCACTCAGTACTGACTCTAATTTGTCGAACAGCCTCAGCATTGCCCTCTCCGGCAACAAGAACAACCCTGCCCTCAATTTGGCAGGCAAGAAGAGCGAATGGCACGCCCATGTCTACACCGTGGAAGCCATCAAGAGCGATCCCCGAATCAAACTCACCCGGTATGGGATGATCCTCATCGCGCTCCTCTCCGGAGGAGACTACGACTCCGTACGTACCTATCGTACTATCTTGTGGTTCTCACCCATAACCTTTGCGTTCCTGCAGGGAATGTTCGGAATTGGCATCGACACCGCGCATGGCCTCGCGAGGCTCGGATTCGGCGACCGCCTCATCAAGAATTACCAGGAACTCAGTCCCCACGAGTTCCAAGTGTGGCTCCCTACCTGGCGCGCCGAGATGACGCACGAACTGCATACTAACGCGAGCGGCCTGCTCCTCAAGCGGTGGCCGTCAAAGTCTATCCCGCATACCTTCCCGCCCCTGGACGTCCTCAAGAAGTATGTCCATCCACACGTCCATGCGAACAATACCAGCGAGGTGAGAGACCAACGGGCCATCGACCTTCCCGCGCTCGCTGCGTTCTGCGAGCAGCACTTCACCGAGTGGGGATATCGCTCGAAGATCCTCGAGCGCTTCAGGAAACTCGTGTACGAAGGCGTCGTCCTGAACGTCTTCAGGGCGTCTGCGCGGGAGGCGGACGAATGCCACAAGAAGAGGCTCCTCGAGGCCGGCGTGCATCCCTTGCAGGTCTCTTTGAGCAAGCATGCGTGGCAGCCTGAACCAGAGGAGGCGGTCGGGACACCTGCGGAGCTCGTACGGCAGTGCGCGGCCCCGCATCCGCTGAGGCATGAGGGAAAGAAGGACAAGAATCGGGAGATGGCCTCTATCGCCTCTGCGTTCGTCAACTGGGGCACTCTAGAACCTGATGAGTAGCCAGACGATGCGGAGGCTGGGGGACGACTGGAGCTTCCGGTCGGTCGAGGGCGCGACGAGCGGGATCCGCTCGTGGTGAAGATCACGCGTGCTAATCCCCGCTTATCGTCGGACAACTTGCTCGAGTACCGCGTGGAGATTTGTCCGAAGCTGTTGGTGCAGCTCGTCGACCGCGGGATCAGGGGCGAGCATCCGGAACCTGGGACGAGCAGTGCTAGTGGGTCAAAGGGGAAGGGGAAGGGCCCAGGAGGGAGACGGAGCAGGCGGTACGAGGACACGGATACCGAGGCGGAGGAGCAGATGGCGGAGGCGCTGCAGCCAGCGTCGTCCCAGGCTACAGTCGATGAACAGAGCGACGAGGGCGACGATGAGGATGGCAACGAGGGCGCGGGGAAGGGGAAGGGCAAGAAGAAAGCGAAGCCGAAGCCTGAGGACACCTTCTTGATGTGGGTCCCCGCGCCAATCATGCGGCATGTCCATCCGGACCTCATCTTGGAGTTCGAGGACGGGAAGAAGGGCGGGAAGAAGGCTCCTACCACCAGGAAGAAGACTGCGCGGGCCGAGACAGAAGTCGGCGAGGTTCCGAATGCTGACCGTGTTGCGTCTGCGTTGTCGCAGGCCGGACCTTCGCGAGTATCCTCGGCGGGAAACGCGGCAGAGACAGGTAGTGGATTGCAAACAAACGTGAACGGCCGCGAGGGGAGCATACATCTCAGCGCGTCGTCTGCACGCCGAGCGCCTGCAAAGCCGAAGGGCAAGGGCAAGTCGCGCGCTCGGTCGGCTGTCGACGAACTCCGCGAATACGCCCTCAGTGCGAACCCGTACGCCAGCTTCGACGCACCGCGCGAGGATATCGACGTCATGGCGGACTCCTCGCAGCCCATGCGGCGCTGCCGGTTCAAGTTCACCTGGCCGGAGACGGACGATCCCGATCAGCTCATCGTGGACACGACGTGGCGAGACGACCTTCCAACCGCGGTAGACTACCTCGAGGTTGAGAACTCGGGAGAACTTGTATACCGTGAGTATGCTGGGCACGCTGCAAATGCCACGCCCGCGTCATCGCTGTCGGTCGGTGCTACTCGAGCTGCTCCGCCGAGTGCGAAGTTCGGGGGCGCAAAGACGAGCCTGAAAGCGGACGGCGCCTCTGCGACGGCATCTGCGAGGTCCAAGGGCAAAGCGTGTGCACTCCCTGAGCCGCCGGTCGAGAACGCCCAGGCTCAGGCAAGCGGGAGCAGGCGATCGGATCACGACGAGGACGCGATGGCAGTCGAGCAGGAAGAAGACCCCGGGTGGAGGTTGTACCGCGAGTACCAGGAGAACAGGGGCAAGAAGAACAAGGGCAAGGGCGGGGCGCTGCCCGAGCCGCTGCCCGAGCAGGACGCCCATGCGCAGACGAAGAAGCGGAAGACGCGCGCTTCTGAAGCGGAACCTACCCGCGCTATGGCGCTCCACGAGGAGCACGACGCAGATGGCTGGGGGGCGAGTGCGAGTAGTGAGCCGAGCAGGCAGGCCAAGCGGCCGAAGACGACACACGATGTCGCGGAGTCCGTCCTCGACCGCATGAGACGAGAGCTCGATGACGAGCCTGTTCTTCCTTGGCAGCGTGGTGCCCTCCGGACGGTGGACGAGTTCCCTCCATTATGGAGGATCTCACCCTCCAGGTCTCCGTCGCCTGTATATCTTCCTCCATCTTCTTCCGTCCAGGCGCCGCCACCGTCGTCTTCGCGTGCGCCCACACCATCGTCGTCGCGTGCGCCCACACCGTCGTCGTCGCGTTCAACGCCTGCCACAGGGATCCGGAGGAAGGGTGTACCGGACGCAGACGCCATCAGCATCTCCAGCGACTCCGAGGACGAAGATAGGACGGGAATGGCAGGACGGAAACAGACGGAAGAGCAGCTCGAACGGTGGATGCAACTTCCGCCTTTCAACAATCAGCCGTCGTTGTACAGCCAACGGAAGGCCGCGTCCTCCCGAGGGTCTGTAGCGAGCACGACATGGGATGATGAGCGGGATGAGCAGGACGAGCGGGACGATTGGGATATCGACGACGACCCGTGGGCAGACATCGACGCGCAGTTCTCCCAGCCTCGTGTGCAGACCTCGTCCTCGTCGCGGCGTGCTCGAGTTAGTCAGAAAGCGGGTACTGGGAAGCGGTCCTACCGCGAGACGTCGATTCCGTCCTCCTCCCAGGAGAGCGTGCTGTAGGTTTTGGCTGGTAGCGAGTTAGAAGACCAGTACAGTTTCCTTCGTGGTTCCCGAGCTACCTTAGCGATACCTCTTCACAGCTTGAACACTTTAGCATACCAACATCATACTCGTAGTACCTTGTGTAGTCTAGTTAGTCTAGTTAGTCATCACCGGTGTGAAGTCGTAGCGATAAGTGTCTCGTTATCCTCTCACTGGATGCATAGCTCAGTCATCGTGGTGGGCGTAGGAACACAGCTGACGATAGAGTCCACCCAAGTAGTAGGCTCGTCCGAGTAGGTTGAACAAGTGAGACAGACGTGTGGCGGGGAAGACGTGCGAGCTTGAACGTTGTCGGCGGATTTAGCTCGAATGAGCGCTAGGCCTACAGTTGCAGCGAATGGGCAGACTCGGGAGTGGGCACAGGACAGCGAGCATGCTCAATCACGTAGATAGCGGCGCCCCGTATTGTGTCCATGGTGGACTCAGAGTTCATGCCGTCAGTGCGCGCCACGAAGTTGAACCCTCGTCGTTCCTGTCCTCGGCAGCTTGGGTGGACTAAGTGTGGACCGATCGTAGTCGCACCGTGTCTCCTCGAAACTGTCATCGAACCTCTAGGCACTGGGAAGCATCGAAGGGCAGGGTAGAAGAGGAGCGTCGAAGAAGCAGACGCTCGAGTGTGGAAGCATGAGAAGGGCCGGAACCTCTCGGAGACGATAGCGTAGGACCCCAGAGAGACGAAAGGCCGGTATGCCTCGCAAGGCTGGGTTCTTCGTTGCCTTCAAGAATGAATTTGATGTAGCCATTTGCGAAGCTTTCCATGAAGCTGCCCATGAGCCGTTTGTGAAGTGGCCGCAGAACATGGAGGCGGCGCACAGGGAATTGTCGTGCCGCGACCGCGATAGATGGACGGCTAGCGGTCAACCAACACGCGTGGATGCGTACGACGTTCGTGTGATATCTACATGCGTAAGTCCAAATTAGCTGCTCAAGTACAGTAGGGAACTTATAGCTCGATGACGTCGTACCCGCTATCGTGGCTCGAGGCCGCCCATACCGCTAAAGCGGCGGCGGTGAGCTCTGGCCTCGTCTCGGCATATGAACTACCTTCCATGAAACCGGCAGAAACATATTCGCCAAAGAGAGGCCAGATGAAAAGCTATGTATAGGCTTTCGGGTAGTAGCAGATGAAACGGGTATGATTGAGAAGTAGGTCAGTAGTATACATATGCCATTGGAAGCCCAAGCGCAAGAAATCCACCCGCTTCTCCGATTACTTCGTATAATCGCACGCTGAAAGATGCGCGTCTTCGCATTTGTTATATTCGTCGTGGATGATGCGTGAACGTCGGATGTCTAGATTGCGCCATACACGGGCTTGCCGTCCATAACCGTGGCCACGACACGCGTGGATAGGACGTCCGAGGCCGGGACGGTCATGATATCTTGAGAGAGTACGACGAAATCGGCGAACTTGCCAGGGGTGATGGAGCCGAGGATATCCTCGGTAAAAGATGCGTACGCCGGATCCAGGGTCATTCCTGCACATGGGCAATTGCGCCACAGCACCAGAGTGTGAGCGCCGACAAGTATGGAGCGGTCCGGCGGGGAGCTGGAACGGAAAAGACGTACCTTTCAGCGCCTCCTCGCGTGTCATACGTTGTTCTGGGAACCTGGGATAGAATTAATGTCAGGGTCGAACGCTCGTTGACCACCGATGGGACCATTGAGTAGACATACCAGCCGCCAGGCCCGTGTGGGGACGTGCCGTCTGGCGATACGCGCGTTATTGCAGCGTAAAATCCGGCGAGTGGGTTCATGTCCTCGACTGGGAAGTCAGAGCCGAGCGTGATGCGAGCGCCATGGTCTATGATGCTACGGAAAGCATAGAGACCTTTGACGCGCTCGGGCCCCTGGTAGAGTTACACGAACGTCGTCAGTGTTTTCTCAGTGGGGTACGTCTGTAATAGCCCCGCTCACCAGACGGTCTTCGGCAAACCACATATCGCTAATTCTATACAGACGTGACATCAGAATGGACAGGTTTCTATGGATGTGGACGATCGAGGGTACGCACGCATGCGTGGGCTGAACGCTTGCGATGACTAAACGCGGAGCAAGATCAGTTGCGGACAACAAGCGGTTAGACACGGAGGAAACTGACCGCCAAGGTCTCCGAAACGTGCCATGTCCCTCTGAGCAAGGATTTGGGCGTGCTCGAGGCGTGGGCGCAACGCCGTAACGTTCGCCTTGGCGAGCGCGGCCTCAAAGGCGTCTAAGACGACGCCGTTCGCGCGGTCCCCGATGGCGTGGACGTTCTATCCGGCAGTCAACAGCTGTTATGCGAAAGGATTGGGGGACCTGGGACGCGTACCACTTGCCAGCCGTCCTTCATGAATTTAGGTATGACTTCATTGAGCATCTCGGGCGCTATGCGCATGAAGCCGCGCGTCTCCGGGTTGTCAGTATAGGGTTCGTACAGCTGTTCGACGGGGCGACCGTGTGGTTAGTATTGCACGCCGAGTGGGTGACGCGCAATTAGTCTCGGACTCACAGCAGCGCCGCCAGATCTGAGGGCGCCTATTGCAAGTAGACGCTTAGCACTCAGGGTCGAGTGAGTTTAGGAGCATGCTTACCATCCGCAAAAATCTTTACGCTGCGCACGCTGAGCCGATTGTTACCCGCGCGAATGATCTTGTCGAATGAATCGCCCCAATAGGCAGCCGTCTCGTCGAAATACTTCATGCCATATACGCGGATCTATCATTCGCACGTCAACCAATTTGAGAGTGGGGTAAGAATGGGACGGCACGAACCGGAAGCGTGCTCGATTGAGCTTCTCTATGCAATTTGTGAGCGCTGGAGGGACTCCGTAAGGATCTAGGCATACCTGCGGAAGAACTCAAGCGACATGGGATTGAACCCAGCGTCATGGACGGCGGTGAGGCCAAGGGAATGGGCGTCTTTGACAGTGGCGGCAAAGCGCTTCTGGAGCTGCTTGTAAGTCGGTTCCGGGCGTATGACCAGGTCTTGCGCGTTGTCCAGAAATACACCTACCCGGATGGTCAGTCATGGGTGCGTGACGGGCGGATGAGTGGACGCACCGGTAGGCTTGCCGAAGGAATCACGAACGATGACTCCACCTTCCACTTCGTCAGGAAGGGGTTCCATGGCTTGCAGGACGGTAAGCGATACCCATAGCGCATGGCCGTCTTTGCTCTGCAGAACTACTGGGCGTCCCGCCACAATGGGATCCGCTTCAAGCGCGTTCTGAGGGGCCTGTCAGACAAAGCCATCGCAGAAGGAGCGACGGCGGAGAACGCTGCGTACGTAGGTCGGCCATTCTTCGAGCAGCCACTTAGTATGGTCCCATCCCCAACCTTCGACATACTTGGTCTTGTCCTCCAATATGTCCGGATCAGCTTCTATGTAGGCTCGTACGCGCCCGACGGTTTCTGATAGGATCGTTACGGCGTCGTACGGGCAGAAGACAGTCGCGGGAACCTACCGGCTATGCTCTTGGTGCCTTCCAGAGGCATTTGCTTGGTCGCGCCGTACTCGAGTACGTGAGCATGGGAGTCTAGAGAGCTGGGCTAAGCTAGGAATACCTGCGGAATGTACGGGAGAAGGCTCACCACTCAAACCAGGAACGACGATTTGGCCTGGCTTGAGAAAGCGCACGTGAGGCTGGCCAGGGGTTGTCTCGTGCCAGCGCGATAGGACTTGATCTGGGAACGACCGAGGGTATGTTATAGAGACCGATCAAGATGATGGGCCATCAAGCTGCTCACCCAGTGATCCGCTCGACGTAAACTTGGACCCATTGACAACCAGACATTGTACGCGAGGGTTGTCCGCATCAAGGGTGTAGATATGTGCGCCTTCGCGGGAGCAAAGCGCATAGGACTCGGAGAGCGAGGTGAGCTGGCCGATGTTACCGAGTTTGCTGTACGCAAAGTAGGAGGTGAGCGCGAGCGAGACGATCGCGACGAGAAGCTTCGAGGTGCGGGTAGAAGCGTTGGGGGCGCCGTGGGAAGGAGATTGTGCGGGAGTAGCGGGAGTGTCGCGAGACGAGGGGGGTTTCTCGGAGGGAGTCCGTTTGCGGAGGTGAGAGTCATCTGAGGGAGGGGGCATGTCGGAGGCGTCAGAGGAAGAGCTGGGACGGTGGAGGGAATGAGTGGCCATTCGGGTCTATAAGTAGGCGAGAGCATGATGAGAAAAAATCGGGCCGGCAAAGAGCTTCTCAAAGGAGGGCGCGATTGGTAAAGAGCAGGTCGGCAAATGGCAGGATAAATAGTAACAGATCAGTGGGCAGGGTACTCGTTTGAGTCGAGTAGATGCTGAGGCGCAGGGAAAGAGGGACATGGCGCCGATGAACGAGCGTCAGTCGCCGTTCGATCAGTGCCGCAAGCAGATGGTAAGACCCGGCAATGGGCGGGGGCGGTTAGCAATCCGATATATGGAACGTGTAATATCACGAGCGGCAGGGCCACTTCTCATCGGAAGGCGACAACAGCGCAAGCATGGATAGCCTACCTACCTCGTCTCGGAGATATTGCTGACGGGGAACGAAGACGGCGCCAATCAGTTACATATCACACAGTAGCTGCCTAAGAGAAGTACCGGCGCCAAGTGTAGAGAGACACTTACTTTGGGCTGAACAAGGGTAGTCAACAGTTGCGTCGGAAAGCAGCCTAGGGTGGTATGAGATTGGAGGAGATGACTACGACCTGGCAGTGGACCTACAACTTGTTAGACGCCCATGAGAGGTGGTACAAACGCGTAACGCGACTGTGACAGGTACAGGTCACGTTACCTACGCTGCTGAGGCCACGTCGCGCCAAGTCGCTTCAAGCTTCAAGCTTGTCTTCAGCCACCGCGGCCTCCGCTCTCGCTCTGGACGGTCAGCAACTAGGAATCACTTTCTGAGCTGATTGGATCTACGACTCCTAGGCTGGCTAGCCTGTAGTCCGAATGCCTCTGCACGATGTTCTCCGCCAACGCATGCAGCCCCTCACTGCTGCCGTGACCTCGAACCGCATCTTCCTCTACTCCGTATTCAGCACCTTCGCCGTCGCTGCTACTATCGCCAATGCGTGCCGTGCTCAGAGCAATTTCTACTCAGTCTCTATCTACCTCTCAAAGAGCAGCCGAAGTGTTCTCGTACGCATTCCCATGCGCTCCTCGCACATATATATTTACTTTGCCTATAGGTTCTCGCCAACTTTGCTTTCCTCTGTGCTATCCTTTGCGGCAAGATCTTCCAGCGGTTGTTCTTTGGTACATTGCAACCTCGCGAAGTTGAGGTACGCCTAGTCATCTTATCTCCACCACACCGCCGTCCAACATGTTTCTATCAGCGGCTCTACGACCAAACATGGATGTTCGTCACAGAGTCTCTGCTCGCGTTCACCATCTTTCGTGATGAGTTCGACGTCCCGTTTCTCCTCATGTTTGGCTTCTTGCTCTTCGTCAAATGTTTCCATTGGCTCATGGCGGACCGTGTCGAATCCGTGAGTACTCAAGCGTCGTGTCTCTTTCCCTCTCCCTGACCTTCAGTTACCCCTCGAAGATGGACCAATTTCCTTACCCCGGTCCTCCCACATTATTCCATGTCAGGATCAACGCGCTCTTCGTTGTTTTGTGGGCCATCGATACCACCATGTTCGTCTTCGCCGTAGAGAGCACGCTCAACAACGGTGTTGGAGGTATGGTCCTATTCGCAAGCGAGGTAAGTTTCTTCCTTTATGCACGCATTACAACATAGCTGATAGCAACTTCAGTATGCTATCTTGTTGGCCAGTGCACTCGACGCTATGTTGCGGTACGCGCTATCTATCCTGGACCTCCGCAGAGCACGTACGCGCGGAGGCGAGAATGCTCCTCCATGGGAGAATAAGAGCATGTACATATTCTACATAGAGCTCCTCACTGGTATGTCAGACAACCTAATATACCGTTTCCCGTTAACTAATCCCACCCCCTGTAGATTTCCTCAAGCTCACGACGTACATGACGTTTTTCATGATCATACTGACCTTCTATGGTCTTCCACTGAACATCATCCGTGATGTCTTTGTCACTGCGCGTTCTTTCATCACACGGCTTCGCGCGCTCATTCGCTACCACAACGCGACTCGCGACATGGATCGCAGATATCCCGACGCCACCGAAGCAGAGCTGGCGGAGATGTCCGACCGCACATGCATCATCTGTCGTGAAGAAATGCAGTCACGCAACGCAACCGCGCAGCCGGAGCGAGCTACCAACGGCGATCCCCAACAACAGCCTCTGCCGCTCGCTGATGGCCCTAACATGACGCCCAAGAAGCTCCCCTGCGGGCATATCTTCCACTTCCAATGTCTACGGTCTTGGCTCGAGCGTCAACAGAGCTGCCCGACCTGGTAAGTTTCTCATCACCTCAGTAGATCCACGCGGTACGTTCGAATCTAACCTGTTCGCGTCTCTAGCCGTCGCACGGTCCTCGACAACAATGCGCCACAGAACCCACGACAGGCGCCCGAGCAAGGTCAGCCCGGAGCTGCCCCTCCTCGGCAAGGTGCTGCTCGTGTTCCTAGGGCTAGGATTCCGCCAGCTCAGCCGGGAGCCGCAGTCGCGGGTAATGGTCCCTTAGGATGGGTAGGCCGTCTCTTCGGTGTGCCACAACCGCCCGCCGTCGATGGCCAGTTCCCTGGTGCGCAAGCTCGGTTTCCCCAGGGCGCTCCGCCGCAGCCCGCGTTCCAACAGCACGTTGTCCCAAACCCGGATGGTGCATTCCCTCCACATCCGCCTATGGTTTACTATGACCCAGCAACTGGTGACTGGCACCCTGTTCCCCGTCCGCCTATGCAGCAACAGCCGCCGATGTTCCGAGGCTTCTACGGCCCCGGGCAAGTATGGCAGCCATGGGGTGATGCTGACGCGTTTCGGCGACAAGCGCCACAGCCGGACGCACCAGCGGGTGTCGAGCAGCCCAGAACTACACCACCGCAAGCACACGCGCAACAAGGCCCGTCAGCGCCATCGGTACCCTCTGCGACAACTCACGAACAACGCCGTCAGCCCGCAGGTGAGTCGCAGGCGCTATCGCCGACGCCTACGACTGCGTCATCTTCAACGCCAGGCTCTCCCAGCATGGAGCCGCCTACCACAAGTGAACCTTCCGTGGATCCGCGTCGCGCCGCAGCCCAAGCGGCTCTGCGTCGACTGAATCCATCTGCGTCGGCTTCTACTTCCCCTTCCGCTGTCAGCCCGAACAGCCTGCCAATGCCGGCTGCTCCTCCCGCGAACGCCGCCCCTACACCGTCCTCGTCGTCATCTTCCATGGACGCCAATTCTTCTGCAGCTCCAGTCTCGGTCAATCCCGCATCGCGATCTCAGCATACGGTATCTGGTCCGTCTACTTCGGACTTAGGCTCGACTGAACAACCATCCACCTCGGCGGAGCCCGCGGGCCAGCCAGCTCTCCCTCGTCTCATTCCGCTGTATGATCCGAGCCTGTTGCAGTCCATCAGCGATGAAGACACCGTTCCGCCCTACGCCCCTTTCCCCTTCCTTTACCGTGCGCCAAATGTGCACGCGTCAACGCAACGCCCCGTTGGCTCCAGACGGCCGGCGCACCACCAGGCTCCTCATTCCGCGCGGGCTGGACAGGGGACCACTCGTACGCCGCTCATGCAGTTGCCGCCGTCGCTGACGGATGAGCAGCTTGCGAGGCTTGATAGGCTCACGAGAGAGGCCATCGACGAGCGACTACGCGTGCTTGAGGGCGTATCGGGCGCGATCTATCGGTGCATGGAGGAGCTGACGAGGGTTCGAAGTGTCTTACCCTCCACGAGCGCTAGGTTAGCGCAAGCTCGGGAACCGTCTTCAAGCGCGCCGACGTCGGGTTCAGCCGACCCCGTCGCAATGTGCCCTGCGGCATCCAGCTCCGGGTTCACCGTAGACACTTCCAGCGCAACTCCAAGTGAGGACGATTGGGTCTCGCCAGATGCTGCAGAACCTGCCAGGAGCCGTGGAGCGGACGGGGTTACTTCACAGTAGGATGGTTGCATGTAGATGACGGTATTATTTGCTTGGAATTGTGATCAGTTTGTCATTACACGGAGGGCATTATGTATAGTAACAATATCATGTCGCAATACATGTAGATGTGTGCATGATGTCTATAAGATGTATGCGAATGCGAGTCGCGGACATCTGTAGTCTACTGCAGCAGACTCTGCGCGCGCCGGCGTACAAGCTCGGGGTCTACCGTCGACTTGTCGACTTTAGTAAAAAATGTCTTGAGGACAAGGCCAAGGGCTTTTTGCGGGGGCCCTTTTGACCGTGCCTCAGCCAGAACGGGATCTGCGAGGACATCACGGAGAATGCGGTCAATCTCAGCCTCGGGTAGGAGAGGCGGGAGGAAGGACTCGAGAAGGGCGGCCTCTTCGCGCTCCTTCTGTGCGAGGTCTGGACGAGCGGCGGTCTCGAACTGCGTGGCTGCGTCGGTCTAGTGGGGATGGAGGGAAAGACGTTCTTGAGGAGCGTATAACGAGACATTGGGACAGGGAGACGCACCCTACGCGCGACAGCTCTCCGGAGGATGTTGGTTATTGTAGCGGAAGAGGCGGGTGTGCCAGAGGGGGTCTTGTCGGCCGCATAAACCTCGGACAGAATAGACTAGAACAGTAGACGATTGGCTATGAATATGAGCGTATACGTTAGGGGAGGGGTCGACTCACGCGAATCACAGTGGACTTGACTGTGTCCTTGATCTAGACGGTAGCGGTCAGTCGTGCATCGGCACGCGAACGTCGAGCTGTGCAGATACGTACCTTCATCGCCGCTTTGAGTTCCTGCATGAGCCTCGCGCGAACATCCGCCGTGCCATCTGTGTTTGTGCACAATTGGCGGCAGGCGTGGTGAAGATCATCTCGTTGGACGCACCGGGATGGGGGCTTGACGTCGAAGCCGACGCGTTGCTCAACAGTCGCCGCAGATTAGAAGAGCGAGTGTATGAAGCTGGCAAAGGCAGAGATGCCCTCAAGCAGTGGCGCACGCGGAAAGGTTGAAACATGGACATCGTAGTTGAAGACGAGGCGAGGACGCCCGAGAACGCTTGACGCGGTCGCAGCGGTATGGCGCATAAGCGCTGTTGGCAGCGGCCGCGGTCCATTGGCAGATTCTCACCCCCGGCATGCTCGATGATTAGGCTACGTGAGCTCGTACACATAATCCCAAACAATAGCATGCTATTCCAAGGAAGGCCGAGATGTATAGTACAGCCTACAAACCAAACATTTCGCCTGAATGCCGAATGCCCAGAGGGAGGGAGTGTCGTACAAGTACTACAGTGACGCTAATGCTCACACATATTGAACTCGATCTCGTACACATGTTCGTTGTGCTCCATCACAAAGTTGGCGCGCTCCTCCATCAGCTTCTCGCGATGCTCTTCGGCCTCCTTGCGTGAGATGGTTCCATCCATCGCAAATCCGGCCACCATGTCGAACAGCTCGACAGGTAGGTTCATCAACGCCGGTGCGCGCACCATCTCGTCCATCGACCAGTCTGCCTGTTGAGGTGGGACGTCGCTCGTCGAGTGAATCTTGATGAGAGGGTCGACCAGGAAGAAGCACAAGATCTTGCGGTGCCCGGGCTTCGAAGGATCCGCAAGCTCGAACGCATCGACACGGTGTTGGAAAATGTTCGGGAACGCGACGCACTTGTCTTCTTCGGCGACGATATGGCCGATCTTCTGGTTGAGAGCATTGCCGCCTGCGAAGCCGTACGCCGTGTACCAGCCCGCGTAGTCGCTCTGCTCGTAGGACATCCACACGCCGCCGTCGCCCCCCTCGCCAGCCGTAGCTCGGAAGCCAAGACGCGACTCGGTGATGTTCTCCGACGAGTAGTAGTAGAGGCCCGTGGCGACAATCCCCTCGTTCACCATGCCCTCGACGTGCCATGAGCCGCCGCGATACCTCGGGTTTTCCGGTGTGAGAACGATGTTAGCGAGCTTGACGATGACTTGCATCGTTCGGCCGTTGAGCTTGAAGTTGATGCGACCGTCATTGCTTGGAGGAGAGAAAGGCGC
>MU278722.1:0-16377 GCA_022385745.1 Cubamyces sp. BRFM 1775 | reverse complement strand
TCTGCACATGTACATATCGTCACCGCGACCTTCGCGAACTGTACAGATACGCCATACCTACATATTTACAGAGGGATTTTGCGAAAATCAGTTCAGTACTTGTTCTGCTGGGATATTAGTGATGCCGGCAACCTATATCTAAGGTCTCCGCCATCGCTTTCGAATTCCCTTCTGTAAATCCACTTATGGCATGGATAGGCATGCATTCCGTTACATCCGAGGTGCAAGCACCTTCTCATTGAGCCTCGACATTGAGGTGCCATCCTACTACCACATTCCTAGAGCGCCAATGGAAATCACAAACAAGAACAAACAATACAGAGGCCGCAGGCGTTGCCTATCCCCACGGCAAGTTCGCAGCATCGTCTCAGAGCTTCAAGTCTTCCCTCCATCACGCTCAGTGCACCATCGCAACAATTTAGAAAGTCTATCCAAGGACCAACATGGCCCGTAGCGTTACAACGGCAACATCATGATAAAATCCCGTAACGTCGTCAATCGTGCAAGACGTCTATGGTCTCGCCCAGGTCCCTGATGATGTGTTCAATCTCAAGTTGCAACCTCACGCGCGCAGCGACGCCCTCTGGAGACCATCCACCAACAAGGCGACCCTCCAATCCGTGGTGTCCTACAGTGACACCCTCGTACATGAGCGCGAGCAGGCGGACCCACTGTTTACCCCACACCTCGCACGCGAGTAATCCGCCGACGTCCAAGGCAGCTGTACAGTACGACAGATTAGATCTGTCCTTTGTCATTGATTCCATCAACGAGAAGACTCACTGTATAGCACTTGTGGCGCTATAGGGCTGTCCAGTAGCTGCGGCTCCTTTAGCATCCGCGAGAGGAATATCCAGTATGTCGGGAGTCGGACGACCGCGACTGGCCCATCTAGTGGGACCGGTGTAACCAAGATTTGAAAGTAGAGCCGCATCACGCCAGAAACCCTCCTTGTGTAATCTGCAAGGCCCTCATCCTTACCGCGGTATCCTAATGCCTTGCATCTGGCGCCATTGTTGAATGGCATCCCATCGGTGTCCCTGGCCGTGACAACGATTGGGATAGGCCATCCTCCAGCACGTTGGCACAGCTTTGCCCAGAACACGTCCGCAAAGCCGTTTAAGCTGTCGAGGAAGGTTGCGGTGACCTGCGCGAGGGCAATAGCGCTGCGCTTCGCCGCAGAGACTTCGGTCTCCGCTTGCAGCAGGATAGCCTTTGCTAAGGAAGAGAGGAGAGCGATGTACAGCGGCTCAGGATGTGGTTGGGTAGGGCAGACAACATTGACGATTTGTTGTGACTAGAGAGCCTAGAGGTCGTGAGCATACAACTAGGTCCAGAGACATGCACATGTGGTACTGACGATCTCCAGGATGACTTGAGGGTCGTGCGTCAGTTGACCAATTCTCAGGGTAAATGCCCGACGGCCTTCAGTCCAAATGGATTTTAGGGTCTTGTCTCCTTTGACAACCCTCATGGGCCCATCCTTGACAGCCTACAAGTGATGACATGAACAGAGTGAACTACAGGAATTTATAGGGAAGGCTACCTTCAGCGTGTCTCTGGCTCGTTTCCAATCCTCGAATGGGGTCGTGAAGCTTGGCGTGTGGGGCTCTTGCTCCTCCACACACCATACTGTTCTCGTACAGCGGTACGGTGACATGAAGACGGAGCAGCCGGTGGCAGTCGTGGTTGGTTTTGGGTGTGAGAGTACGTGTGCGCAGCAGAATTGGCCTGTACTGGGCTGCGGGACCTCGTCTACACAGCAAGTTCAAGTTATTGTTCGCAGCATCATCTTACCCACCTTCTCCTCAACACCCGAGTCAAAGCCAACCTTCCCTCCATCTTTCTCTGCATCTCATCCCAAACAATTCAGATAGTCTGTACAAATCGCCAACACGGCGCGCGCATTCGTAGCATTACAACGGTAGCATCATCATAACGAATCCCGTAACGTCGTCAATCATCAGTCGTAGCAAGGTGAAGTCCACGGTCTCGCCCGGGGTGCCCTCTAGAACGCGCTCATGATGCGCTCAATCTCGAGCTGCACTCGCACGCGCGCAGCGATGCCCTCCGGGGACTGTCCGCCGATCAGGCGACCCTGCTGCCCGTGGTACCCCACGGTGACGCCCTCGTACATGAGCGCGAGCAGGCGGACCCATTGCTGTCCCCACACTTCCCGCGCGAGTAACCCGCCGACGTCCAATGCAGCTGTACGACGGATCAGATCTATCCATCACTTGCAATACATCAACGAGAGCAGACTCACTGTATAGCACCTGTGGCGCTACAGAGCTGTCCAACATCTGCGGCTCCTTTAGCATCCGCGAGAAGAACGTCCAGTATCTCGGTAGTCGGACGACGGGATCTAGTGGCTGATTGACTGGGGTGACCAGGATCTGGAAGTAGACTCGCATCATGCCAGAGACTCTAGTCGTATAGTCTGCTAGGCCCTCGTCTTCACGGTATCCCAGAGCTTTCCGTCTCGTTTCGTCGCTAAACGGCGTCCCGTCGGCGTCCTTGGCTGGGACGACGATCGGGACGGGCCATCCTCCGGCACGTTGGCACAATTTCGCCCAGAATACGTCCGCGAAGCCGTCCAATGCGCTGAGGAGGTTGGTGGTGACCTGCGCGAGAGGAACGGCGCTACGCTTCTCCGCGGTGACCTCGGTCTCCGCTTGTAGCAGAATGGCCTTCGCTAGAGAGGAAAGAAGAGCGATGTAGACAGGCTCGGGATGGGGTTGGAGAGGGCGAATGATCTCCACGATTTGTTGTGACTAGGTAAAGGGTCGTGAGCATTCAACCATGGTTAAGGATTTGAACTACTGACAATCTTCAGGATGGCCTGAGCGTCGTTCGTGAGTTGACCTATCTTTGGAGTGATTGCACGGCGACCTGCACTCCAAATCGACTTCAGGGTCTTGTCCCCTTTGACAATTCTCATGGGCCCGTTCTTGATAGCCTGCAGATACCAATGAGGGTCTGAAGTATGAAGAGTCACAGTGGGACTTACCTTCAACGTGTCTCTGGCACGTTTCCAATCCTCGAAGGCAGTCGTGAAGCCAAGCGTCTTACGCTCCTGCTCTTCAGCGCGTTCGCGTTCTGCGCGTGCACGCTCCGCTTCAGCCTGTTGACGTTTCTCCTCTTCCTCCTTTTCCCTCTGTTTCCGCTTCTCCTCTTCTTCCTTACGCTTCCGTTCCTCCTCCTGCCGCTTCTTCTCCTCTGCCTCCCTCCTGATCCTCTCTTCCTCCTCGCGCTTCTTCCGCTCAGCCTCCATCTTCACTCGCGCCTTCTCCTCTTCGAGTTTGATAACGGAGTCGATGCGTTCCCACAGCTTGCGGTCGCGCTCTTTCCACTGCGAACGTAACTGGTCCTCTTCCTGCTTCTTCTGCAAGTTCATCGCGGCGAGGTGCATCTGCACCTCTCGTAGCTGCTCCTCGTGGATGGCCGCCAATTGCTGAGCCGCCTTCGCATGAGCTTGACTTCGCTCCTCCCGCTGCTGCACACGATCCTGAGCGTGCTTCTGGCGAGCGGCACGCTATATGGTGGTTAGCCTTACTTCCAGAAACACGCGAGGGGTCATACCCATGCTTCCTGTCGCGTCTCCTTCTCCCACTCCTCATATGGGTCGTGGTGGTTCACGTGTAGGCGGATGGACGCCACCGCATCCTCCATCTTGTACTGCTCCGACAGAGGCCTATTCCTCTTTGGTTTCCTGCAGGCTAATTCAGGACGACGTTGCAATGTTTGAACACGCGAGATGACCTTACGGCGGGGGAGGAGGCACTTCAGATTCGGATGCATAGCAGAAGGAGTCGGACGATATTGAACTCCCAGAGTCGGAGTCTGAGTCCTCTTCCGAGGACGTATCAGGGGGTACGCCAAACGTCGAGCGCGGCCTGTAGTGCCTACAAGACATGCCTTAGGATTGCGTACCGACTATCTATTCACTAACCACACGTACCTCTTAGGCGAGCGGCGTTCCGGTGACGGTGAGGGCGAACGTGGTACAGCGAATCTCATTTCCTCCGTCTATATCACAGCAAGCTCTATGGCGAGCCACGTGTATCCGAAGCAGTGAGATGGGGAAACGAGGAGCAAGCGATGGTAGTGAGGAGACCTGGACAAGTTGTCGAGGCGAACGACAAGCTGCAGCCTCATGCTGCAGCTTTCCGCCACAACGTCTCTCCCACGTGGTTTGGGCGTCTATGCAGACACGATCGCCGTGGGCGCCTTTTACCCTTTGCCGCTGCTCGGTCCGGGAGCCGGGGCTGCTTTGGAGTCTCTTCAGCCTCAGCCACAGCAGCTCAAGCTTGTCTTCTCCCTCCACCGACCCTTATACAGGCCGCTGCGTTTGCTTTTCGCTGGTTCCTCCGTACGTCTCGACCACGTTCCGCGCTTTCAAAGTCAGAACTTGGCTCCAACCTACGATAGATATGACGGAAGTTGCCAACCCACGTACCGGTAAGGTCCAGCTCCCGACAGAACTACTTAGAGAAGTCGTGCAGTACTACGCTCAGGCAGTGGAATGGCGCGAGCCCGAGAACCCGAGGCATAGCTACAAGCCTAGATGGAGCGACTTCGAACCTCTAACGCTTGCCTCAAAAGCGCTGCGACAGCTCGCGTTGGAGGCTTGGTTCGAGGTTTACTATGCTCAGTCTCCCGGTGACCTCCTCCATGTATGGCCGGAATTCAGTGTATGGACTAGGTGAGACTGCCAGACGTCCCACGTGCGTCCGCAGCTTACCCAATTGGACCTGATACTGCAGGGAACTTCACTGCGTGGATCTGGGTACAGACCTCAAGATCTGCCCTGTGCAGTGGAGTCTACGAGCGTTCCGCCGCCTACGCAAGCTCCGCGTAGATTTCGACCCGGCACAGTCCAACGCAATGCTGCTCATGCGGTTCGACCACCCTCGCTTAATTGCCTCTCGGTTACAAGAACTGGAGGTGCATGACATGTCTTGGCCCTCGCCTATGATCATGGGCCTCATCAGCGACGCCTTCCCGGGGCTCCGCGTCCTCAAGTTCTCTCAGGATCTCATCTGGTGCAGCCTGTGCAATACATGCTGCTTCCCGACGTTCATAGACCATCCCCCACACGAGATTGTGTATGAGAAGGGTGTCGGACTTCCGGTAGGCAATGCGCTTAGTCTATTCGAGATTACCCCTTATGCTATCTACACACAGCTCCATTACGCCCGATATCTGGCGCCGCTTGTACATTTGCACACCATCTGCATAACGGTCTCATACGACCTTGGCGGCCTTATGTCTCTATCAGACGGCAACGACGCGAAGTGGAGCGGGGAATGCGACGCTTGCATGGACATGATGTTCTTTGACGAGGATTTCAAGGCGCAGTGGGTGGAGAGAAAACGGACAGTAGAGAAACCCCCCGCTCTTAAGTGCGTACAGTGGCGGCTCCGCCACAAGAGGGCGGAAGACGTCTTTGAGGGCCTCGCAGAGGATCTCGCAAATGATGATGCTGGCGAAGATGAAGAGGAGGAGGACGAAGGATAACGTAGGTGCGCGCATCTTTCGCCTGCGCAAGCTGGTAAGCAGGCGTGCCAGACGTCACGCTGCATTGGCCTACCCAGTTCGTCCTCTCACAGATAACGATGGTCGGTCTCCCACTAAATCCCACCAATGTATTTTCCTCAACGGACCATCAACGCATCTGACAGGCGGACTCTGGCATTCAGCTCCAGGCGAATTCCTACAATAAGGTGTACTGTATTGGCATTGAGATATGTGGTATGTCTTCTTCCGGCTCATCTTTGCACACCGGCATTCACCTGGCACCATCCCAGTGATCCCACCCGGTAGAACGATCCGCGCACCACACCAGTGAAACCCATCGGATGTTATTGGCTCGATCACCCGGAGGGCACAAATCCGATCGCCCTCAGACCTCAGGTCCCAGTACTCAGTCATGTCTTCTCGGACGACCGTCTCCCACTGTCGCCTCCCACGAACACCGCACGGGGAAGAGCTACTTCAGCAGATGAATATCATACATCTCCGACATTCCCTCGATAGATTGTTATACAGGTGTGGTACTACATCTCCCGTGGCAATATCTCATGTCCACCCATTCATTCGTCTCATCACGTAGACTTGGTGCTGTGCGCGGCGTCGTGGGGAGGCTGATGGTCGAGTCAGGTCAGTGGATCGCGTCATTTCGGAGACGGGGACTCCCCGAACGTACAGCGGAGGTGATGCCCAAAGCACGAGCGAGCGCGTTGAACTCGTCCGTGGTCGGCGTCGCAGCACCGGTGCAGACTGTTGCGGACGTGGATAAGCCTTTTTAGGTCAATGGAGATATACGACTGAAGGCGGACGTACTGTCGATAACGTGCTGCTCGGACTTGCCGATCTTCTGAGCGACCTGGGCGTACGACAATCCTAGAAGAGCGCGACATCGCATTCAGCATCCATAACCTGTCGTAATGATCGACGGCGCATCAACGCTTAACATACCCTGCTTCTGCATCGCAGCAGCGAGAGCAGCGCACTGGGGGTTGGGGGCCATAGTGTCAACGAAGCGTTACTAGCGAGCTAAGCGAGATGGAGGAGGAGGCGATAGAAGTGCAACAGTGTGCGGGCGTGGGTACCGTCACGGCAGCCCCTCCCGCCTTATATAGGCCCGGCCGTGCATCGCATCGCATCGTGCATGGGAGCAGCAGCTCGCCCTCCTGGCACCTGGGCTCCGCGTTTGAGCCCCGGGTGCCCGAAGTGGGTGGGTGGGCTGGATCAGATGAGCGATTGTTATCGAACATTAATCTTATCTGCAGGCTGCAGGCTGTAGCTGCCATATACGACGTCGAGGCGGGGCAGTGGCTGCCTCACGGTGTGGCTGACTGAATGCAGAATTCAAGGCTTCGTCAGAGTAGGGCACTGCCGGAGGATATAGGGTTATGACTGGGGCGTACTTGGGTGCAGGGATGGCTAGCATGTGTACATCTACTTTCCTACTGTATAGAGCGGTAGGCTCAGCGCTAGCTGTCCGCTCGGAGCTCACCTTGAACGATCGTCCTATAGAGACGGCTTCCTTACCACTCTTGAAACTACATCCACGCTCGCAAGTAAGACCTACACAAAGTTAAGGCCAAATTTCTTAGAGCTGTAGCATTCGCACAAGCATCCTGAGCCTTTGCGCGCCGATCGCGACTCGCGCGCGACGCGTACCCCACGTGGATGGCGCGATGCATAGATCACGTGCAGAAATCGTAGCGCCCACTCGAATGTGTCGAAATCTTCGTTGACCCTGCTCGTCCTCCTCCTCACCGTCCTCAAGCACCCTCCCTCAAGACACCCGACGAGCTCATCACAATGGTGAGCATTCTTCGATGCTGGTCCGACGCGTTGGCGTTCGCTTCGGGCAGCAAAACGCACGGTTTTGGGATGGATGGGTAGACTGACGACCGGATGTAGGCCCCCAAGAAGGTTAAGGCGCCCAAGGACGAAAACACCGTCTCTCTCGGCCCCCAGGTTGCGGAGGGCGAGCTCGTCTTCGGTGTTGCGCACATCTTCGCGTCCTTCAACGACACCTTCGTCCATGTCACCGATCTCTCCGGCAAGGAGACCATCTCCCGTGTCACTGGTACGTTACTTTGGCTTTCCCACGACTAGTGAGAACGGCCGTAAACTGGGAGTCCTGCAGGTGGTATGAAGGTCAAGGCCGACCGTGACGAGTCCTCCCCCTACGCCGCCATGTTGGCTGCTCAGGACGTCGCTGCCCGCTGCCGCGAGGTTGGCATCACCGCCCTCCACATCAAGCTCCGTGCGACCGGTGGTACTGGCACCAAGACCCCTGGTCCCGGTGCGCAGTCCGCTCTCCGTGCGCTCGCCCGTTCCGGCATGCGCATCGGCCGTATTGAGGACGTGACGCCCATTCCCACCGACTCTACCCGCCGCAAGGTCAGTATCACCCAAATGCACCAATCTGGGACTGTACTGATACACATTTGCTCTATAGGGTGGTCGCCGTGGTCGCCGTCTGTGATCGCAGAATCACAGCGCGCACAAAACATCATTTCCCGGGTCGCTGCGATCGTGTACTTTTGCATCTGGTAGTTATCTGCGTGGAATGATCAATGGTCGCCGCTCGACGCGCAACAGGTTCTTTGGCCTGCGCAAAGACCTGCCCCGTGGTCGATGCCCGTGTTTCTCAGATACTATGTTGGACTGCTTAGAGTGTGCTGCTATGGTGTATCGAATATGTTGAAGTCGACATCCGGGCCCGTGGGAGTGTGACATGTTCATCTGCCGAGATATTGGCCCCAACCTCGCTTGGCATTCAACTGTTTGTTGTGCTTCTCTCGCTTACTCCCACTCGCTACCTCTGAGTTCGTCAGTCATGGAACTGAAGCTTGTATATCGTGGTCTGCGTCAAATATCCGACTGGGCTCTGCGGTTCTACTCTGAAGTCTATGTTGATGGCGTGGAGAACGTGCCGCCGGACGGTCCACTTATCATGTACGTGAACTCAGAACTACGAATAACCCAACCCACCGCTGCAACTCGAACTCTTCCTCGCTACGTCAACGCCTGAATCTGCTGAAACTGACCGTTTGCTGGTAACGACAGCGCTTCATGCCACCACAATGAGCTGCTCGACATTGCCACGTTGTGTAAGTCCAGGTCGTTGACCATCTTCCGCCCGTGTACCAACTTGAACCCCTGCAGCCATAACGATACCCCACGGCCGTCCAGTATGCTTCTGGGCCAAGTCGACGATGTTCAAGAACGCGCTCGCACGCGCCATCCTCCTCTCCTCGGGCAGCATCCCCGTCGCGCGCAACCCGAACAACACCCCCATCACGTCGGAGCAGCCCACCCAGCCGCAGCACACCGCGAACGAAGCCCTCTTCCGCGAGACGTTCAAGGCGCTGGACAGGGAGGAGGTCATCGGGGTCTTCCCGGAGGGCACGAGCTACACCGAGCCGGGGATCGCGCAAGTCAAGGACGGGGCGAGCCGTGCGGCGCTGGAGTACGTCAAGTGGGCGCAGGAGACGAAGGGCGGGCAGGGCAAGCGGCTGCTCGTCGTTCCTGTTGGGATCGTGTACACGGACAAGTCGCAGTACCAGAGTAAGGTGAGTTCATCCCGGTTTACATGGACTGCGAATGAATATGAAGGTTGACGTGACGGGGTGCATGAGGTCTGCGTTCGGTAAGTCTCGCGTTCGCGCCTAGGGCCCGGGACGCTTGAACCTGATACGCTGTTCGTTTAGGTGGGGCAAGCCGATCGACGTCGAGGCGTTTGCTCAAGAGAGCGCCTCCAAGGGCCCGGCGTCAGCTCTCGACCTCGATTCGCGCGAACTCGTGAAAGCATTGAGCTCGGAGATTGAGAAACGACTCCTAGACCTGACTATCAACGCACCTGACTGGTGAGCATGGTTGACTTGTCCTCTGACACATGCTTGGATTAAACACTTGCACATGCAGGGATACGCTTTATGCAGTGGAGGCTGCTCGCGACATCCTCTGGGATGACAAGGAACGCATCCCCGCCCCGCAATTCGTGTGGATATCTCAGAAGTAAACGGCCTACATACCCTATTGGTTGCGCACATACTAACCTCCGTGAATCTCGCTCTAGCTTGGCCAGCCTGTTCACAGACCCCCACGCCGCACCCTCCGTCACCAAGGCGAAGCAGTCGTTACTGAAGTACCATTCCTTGTTGACCTACACGAACATCTCCCACAGCTCGCTCTGGGGCATATTGCCTGATCCATCGACGCGCCCTAGCCGCACTCGCGCAGTGGGCACATTGATCCGGCAGGTCCTCACTACGGTTCTGCACCCTCGCTTCGTGCTCTTCCTCCCTACGTTCGTGCTGCACATGCCAGCCTACGTGACTGGCCTGCTCGCAGATCGCGTGCTGGGCAACCGCGACGAAGAGGAGACGCGCGCACAGTACAAGGCCATCTTTGGTGGCGTCGCTGCATCTGCAGTATACGCGGGCGTCACTCGGTGCATCGTCCAGAGGCTCGTGTCAGGAAGTATTGGAATCCTAGGCACTGTGAAGGCGCCAGACTTCATTATCCCGGCTCTGAAGGGGCTTTGGGCTGGCGGGCAGTGGTTCTTTACAGGTGACAACAGCTTCAACGGCAAGGCACGGGCTGCGTTGGGAGTGTTCGGCGTGTTTTACGCCACCAGCTTCGTGCTTTCGCATTGGCACAACTACTGGGTGGGCTGTAAGTGGCTTCCGTGTTCTGAATACTTGCAGCTTGAAATTGACCAGGCCTTCTTTCTGCCACTAGCCAACTACAAACAGTAAGCAACCATCTCGCACATCGCTCGCTTTAGCATCACTGACACTGTATGCACGTTAGGCTGAAGCGGCTCCTTGCCTCCTGGAAAGTCATGATCGGGCTCTTCTCCCCCCGCTCGAGCGACCTGCACGGGGACGCCCTCGCCCCCTACACCGTACCCTACATCCCCCCGCCGAACCCCTACATCAAGCGGCGCGAGGCCGGTACAAGCGCAGATGCCAGGGCGCACGCCCCGATGGCGCCGCCGGTGCCGTCGCGCAAGCTCATCAGGCCGCTCATGGAGGCGCGGTCGGATGCTACCCGCGCGCTGTGGTCTTTCCTCGTCGACTCGAAGTATCTGCGTGGCTTGGTGACCGCAAAGATGCGGGGCGAGGCTTGGATGCAGGTCGGGCCGCCATGAACAAAGCTGACATGCTTTCTGTGGTGAATACGCATGATGTATCCACTGGATCGTCGCTTGGGCATATGCTGTACTTCAGGTCCTTTCAATTGTTGACCGGGGCAGATACACACCCAGTTTCCGGTAGCTAGTATATGGATGGATATGTCATTAAGGAGATACCTCCTCGTCGCCACGTTTGGTAATAATGTCATCTCATTATTGATCGTGAACAACTGGTATGTGAACGTAAGGGCATGGGTAGTGGTAAGGTATCGAGGTTCAGTAACAATAACAAGGGCGAAGATGTGCAAGACGAACTCCAGGTCGGTACAGAGAGAAAGATGGGCAGAGATGATTACAAGGACTACAACCCGCACATTGTACTAGGGAGGGGTGACAACAGTAGAAGACAACGACCAGCATCCTACAACGGTCATCTAGTATGACATGAAGCATGATGGAAGAAAGACGAGGCGAGGCGACGACAGCAATAACAGAGCCAGAGCACCAAAGAGAGACGGGAGCAGATGTGGGGGGGTATGACGTACAGACAGTAAAGGCGAAACGAAACGTCTATCAAACAGAAATGGTACGAATGCATGCACATACCGGGGATCTTTTTGGGCGATGAGCCGGGGGAACGACGAAAGGCCCAAGGGTGAGACGAGAACATGGCACAAAACGGGGCCTCACCGGCCGTGTCTCGCGCTCCACCCATTGAACAGGCTCGGCTGACGGCTGCTCAGCGGGCGCGGGGCGTGGATGCCCGCGGCGGCCTCGCCGTTCCTGTCGACCGCGGACGAAGTGCTCGGGGCCTCGAACGAGAGCATGAGAGAGCCCGAGGTGCCGCCGATGCCGTCAGGCGGACCCAGCGAGCGCGGGATGGACTCGCGGCTGGCCTGCGGGCGGGAGTCGCTGCCAGCGCTGCCGTATGGCCCGCGGGTGGCGTAGGGCTGGGCGTCCGCGGGCTCCGCCGCCCAGGAGCTGAGCGGGATGTCGAGTGGGTCGCGGAGGGGTGCACCAGACGCGTTCGAGCTGCGCCGAGCCCGCTGTTCGACGGATCGCTGCGAGCTCGAGCTGGCACGAGAGCGATGGCTGTAGGTGCTCTCTGCACGCGAACGCATAGAGGAGCGGCTGGGAGATCTTACGGCGACCTGAGATGGATCTACTGGAGAAGGATCGACCGAAGCACGACTGCTTGAGTAGTGCGTTGCGGGCCTCGAGCCATACAACGCGAGGCCAGTCCTGGGCCCGATGATAGCCTCGGACTCGTGCTCGGAGAATGACGTGTTGCGGGAATGACGAGAGGACCCGGACGATCGGGTGCTGTGTGCATCTCGCTGAGAAGTCCGCTCGGCGACCTGTTGCAGAGAGCGGTCGATATCGTCTAGATCTTGCAGGCCGGAGACGACCTGACGAGTGCTGCCTTCTCTCGAGGTCTGCTGAACGCCGGAGGTCTCACGATTGCGCGACGATGAGTCTGTGCGAATAGAGATGGATGCCTGATCCGCGATGAGGGTGATAGGCCCTCCGGCGAACACGCTCAGTGGGATCTGTTCCAGAGACTCAGAATACTGCCGAGACCCATGCGGAGGAGGAAGTGCGGGGAGGTTGTTGACACTGAGGTTGAGGCTGGATCTCCTGCTCAGTTGATAGTTCGAAGCTTCCCAGGATGAGGCCGGGGAAGGTTGGGGCAGGACTTCATCTACGACGTGGTTCTGAAGAAGTGGCCGGGCGGTGGTAGACCGTCCAGGTTCCGCATGAGGGCTAATGCCCAAGCCAGAAGTCCCATTCGCGTTCCTGTGACTCGAGCTCAGCAGTACAGATGCCTCTGGGCGTGCACTGCTCGCTACCCCCGATGGGCCAGGGAGATTGCTGATAGAGAGACCCATGGCGGAACGGCTGGTGGCCTCTGGCTGTCCGCGGAGGAAGTTAGACTCTTCCCTCGCCGTCGTATAGACTGCAATCTCCTCTTCGCGCTCGATGGTGTTCGTGCTTGGACCCGCGACGTTCTCCGGGACGCCAGACAGCTGCAACGGGTTCGGGCCCGACGTCGCAACGTTGCCATTGCGCTGGCGCCACTCCACGTCGATCTCGTCCGGCTCCTTCGCGATCACATACGGGTGACGGCTCTCGGTCCCGCGCGCACGCATCGGCATCTTCGACGCCTGCTTCTCGGGCACCCACCGAATCCCCTCGCCAGGGTAGAACGCCATCATGTATCCGGGCTTGTGGGCGCGTCCGTGACGATGACGCGTGGGCGACCGACTGGTGACGACGCCCTCGGGCGGGTCGACCGGCATGCGGGCAGAGCGGGGCAAGTAGGGCTCGCCCGGCATCTGCACCTCGGCGGCGTTAGTGGGGAACTGCAGATTCATGACTGGTCCAACGTCAGCAGTGTTCGATGGCTGTGCGACGAAACCTGGGAGGCCTGCGACGCCAGGCGCAGGTGGGAACGGAGGCGGATACGCAGCACCATCTATTGTAGATGGCATCGGTTTGCCAACAATCAAGTTGGGAATCCCAGGTGGCGCGAATTGTGGCAACCCTGCCCATACGGCGGGTTCACCAGGTCGAGGACGGGGATCAGTGTAATCGGCCGTCCAGTCGTCACCTGCCCACATTCCCAAGGGGCGTACGGGACCAGTGTTGGCGGCACGCGGCGTCGCGTCCATGTCTTCCGGCAGGACCTTGGCGAAGGGCGGGGCACCCGGGACGATGAGGTGAGGGCGCCGTCTGTTCTCCTGGCGCAACTGTTCACCATTGCTGGTTACCTTGTACTTGGAACGCGCTTCCTGCGGTGGGGAAGGCTCGGTAGTCCTAATAGACGTCAGTTGTGTGGCGCCAGGTGCGTTCTGTGGCGGAGCGGGGACAACAACGCCCGTTGCGATGTGGGCAGATGTGGCGGCACCCTGAGTGAAAGATGTGATATCCGCCGATTGACGGAGTATGTTCGAGATAGCAGGATTCAGCTCTGGGGGGCGTGGGAGGGGGTTAGATGTATGAGTATATTGTGCGAGCTCTCGCTGGAGGCGTTCATTCTCTGCACGAAGGGCAGCGAGAGCGTTTTCGGCCTCAGTGTTGGCTTGCAGCAAGTTCCTCTCGACCAGAGTGGATAGCTCTCGTTCTTTGTGCTTGACCGCGACATGTCTTTCGTGAGTGAGCTTCAGCCGTTCGATATATCTTTTGTCTTCAGCCTTTTCCCGCTGTAACTCCATGTACTGGAGCAAACCGGAAACTGCGGAGCTCAGCGGATGAGGCTACGGAATCGCGGCGCAACAATTGTGAATGTGGGGTCTTCTGCGACAAGGATACTGATCGCTGTATGGCCAAAAACACTTACCACGGACAGATCGGATGGTCTTGGGCACCGAGCAACCCAGGCGTTCACTTCCTGACTGAGCTCGTTGATGTTTTCTGGGCTCGCTGCCTCGGAGAAGAACATGGCAACGCGTCTGAACAGCTCGTTTTCTTCCACCATCGTCCCGCTAGGCCCGGAACCATCCCCGTTGACCTTGTCGACATGCAGCTTTTTGATGCGCTCCGGGTTGAACGCCTTGCGGCATAGTGGACAATTGCTCGGGCTCACGGACCGCAAGCAGCTGCGCGATGGAAAGCTAATGTTAGTACTGACCACATTACGTGCTTCACTTCAGGAAGGCCCACTCCAGACAGAAGACATGACCGCATTGTATCGCATGTGGCGACTTGGCTGGGGTTGCCCACGTATACGGATCCAGGCAGACATCGCACTGCGACGAAGGGTGTACGAGAAGCATCGTCTCCGACGGCCCACGCTACGGCCTATGCCGCTAGCAGTGTCGTAGAGAAGCTCGAGATGGGGGGAGGGAACAAGCAGGATGATTCGTCTCAGAAATCCGGTGGGATTGTTTTCAGTCAAGGAGACATCAGCACAACACTGCCACCCAAATAGGGCAAGTACCGCCCCCCAGCGCCACAACGCGTGCTGCAGCTGCAAGCGCTAGGTCTGACCAGTCCAGAGAGGTGCCGCCGCCACTGTGAGGCAATACACATTGTGCGAGGGTCCGAGGGAAGATATCTGCTGCAGCAACCCAGTGCTACCCTTCAGAGCAGCGTGCGGACGGGTGAGGAACGTGGTGGCTTGAAACGATTGCATATCCGTAGAACAAGTAGAATACAGAGATCCAAAAGACTAAAGCAAGAGACTCGTAGCATACATGGGCGCGAGGCAGACTGGTCATATAGGGGACGGTCCGACGAGCCAGCCTACTTAAGACTTGGCACCGCACTGATTCAAGCCTGCCCCGCAGAACTGGGCTAGGAGAACCCACAGAAGCACCTAGGGTTCGGACATCTGATCAGCGACGGGTGCCGTCAAATACTTGACATATCGCGCTCACCAAGGCCACAACCACGCTAAGCGCGAGAATGCGGGTGTTCTTCCACCACATGCTGCGCCTAACAGTCCTGGCGCCTCGCCTGAAGGCGGTTGCCTGGCTGGCCATGTTATCGGTCTTATCGACCAACAACTCAATCCGCTCGCCCCTGGATAGAATCTGCTCTACATTCTGGACCATGATATCCTTGACTTGCGCGAGCTCGGCTTGCGCTCGGGTCAGTTCATCGGTCGGAGGATTGGTGTTGTACTGCGTTACGAGCTGAGCAATCACGGGTCCGAAGGTGCCTTGCAGCGAGTAGGCGGGAGGGTCGGATGAGGACGATGATGAGGCAAAGGGTTGTGACGTGAACTTCTGCTGCAGTTCCGCTAGGAAGGTAAAGGGCATGCGTCTATAATGACGGTGTTTGCTGGAATGTGTACGACTGCATGTAACGGACCAACTCACCTTCCGGCAGCATCGTCAGCCATTACCAGGTAGGTAAATCCACCCTCTGAGATGTAGTGGAAGAGATATTGCTCCCACACATAGGTAAGCTTGCTGTTATTCGGGGGAATCTTGGAGAGGATCGTCTGCGTCGCTGTATTGCCGAGTGAGTGCTAGTGCAGCTAGACGGGCAGGTACAGTAGGAAGCAGCTAACCTTGCGAGAAGTCTCGTTGGCCAGCCTGGTGCTCGGCCAGTATGGTCGACCCCTTGGCAACTAGAGCGTGTATCTGCATATACATTGAGCATCACCGAGTTGCAAGGTTGGAAATGTTCACTCACCAGAGACATGGCGACGACGAGATGTAGGTATTTCACAAGCTTCACCAACGGCGTTCAAGCAGCGGCAAGCTCGAGTCATAAGCGCCCATGGGCTGTTGCCATGTGCGTCAGCGTGACAGGCGTGCCTCAGTGACAGAGAGTCAAGAGACCATGTCACACGTCACACAGTCACAATCCCCGTACTGGGTCCACGTGGTCTGGAGAGGAGATGTGCACGTAGGCTGAGCGTGTGGGGATAGGCAACGCCTGCGGCCTCTGTATTGTTTGTTCTTGTTTGTGATTTCCATTGGCGCTCTAGGAATGTGGTAGTAGGATGGCACCTCAATGTCGAGGCTCAATGAGAAGGTGCTTGCACCTCGGATGTAACGGAATGCATGCCTATCCATGCCATAAGTGGATTTACAGAAGGGATTTCGAAAGCGATGGCGGAGACCTTAGATATAGGTTGCCGGCATCACTAATATCCCAGCAGAACAAGTACTGAACTGATTTTCGCAAAATCCCTCTGTAAATATGTAGGTATGGCGTATCTGTACAGTTCGCGAAGGTCGCGGTGACGATATGTACATGTG
>MU278721.1:0-16411 GCA_022385745.1 Cubamyces sp. BRFM 1775 | reverse complement strand
GCGGGGCAGTGCGAACACGGCAATTGCGCAGAACAATGTAGCTTGGTGATTGAGGGGGTGGACGACGCTCGCGCATGGCTTGAGGGGGTGTGTTGAAGGGAGAGGGAGACGCGCGCGCGGGACAAGCTGATGCGCTCGCGTGGTGATTTGGTATCGATTATCATGATTACGTTTTACTTTAAATACCGTACTTTTCGAATCCGAGCACCTCGCGCGTTTGCGACGCGGGTTCCCTGCACCCCGGAACATCCCTTGCCTGACGACGCTCGAGTTTGTTCCAACAGATTGCCTCCCAGATGACCAGCTTCCCGATGTCGAACTTGTGCAAGTTTGCCACCATGACGCGCAGCGCCTTCGTCGTCGTCTTCTGCGGCTCGGCGAAGTTCCGCTTTGGTTCGTATTCGGTTCTCTCGTTTGGAACGTATGAGACCTTGAGGGAAGAGTCGACGCCGAGCACGCATGAGAAGCTCTCTGTTGTCGTTATGAACTGGATAGCGTCAAGTGAGTCCCCGGCCGTAAGGGATTAGATCTCAGAAGACTGACTGGGATTACTGTCTTCGTCACGTAGCTGTCGTTCATGAACACGTTCGCGGGCCCCGAGAGCAAGTCGAACTCGCTCGTGTTCTTTACTTTCGCAATAATGTACACCGTCGGGCTCCGCCGTGGGACGCACATGTATTTCAGCTTCGCTTTGAAGTCCAGGGTCACTATGGTGAGCCTGTGCTCCTCACCGTTGCTCGAGAGCGAGACAGTACCCTGAACCCTGTACACTACTGAGAGCGCGTTCCGGTTTACAAGTGAAAGGGGCATTGGTGGAGGGGCAGTAGGCGCCAGAGCTAAACTGCGTGGATGTCGTTCGGCTTGTGCAGGCTGAGCGCTGAAGCTGAAGTATGCCAACGAGCCCGCGATCGGTACGTACGACTCGGGTGGTAGTGGTATGACAGTGCTGGAAGTTGGTGCAGGCTGGAGGACTGCGTCAGCGGTGATGCTTGCGGTATGGACCTCCGAACGCGGCCGCACTCGATGCCTAATTGAGCACTTCAGTTTCCGCGGGTATCTCATAGGATTATAGGCTTACCAGCACGACGATCTTGTGTGGGCCTAACGAGGGAATGGTTAGTTGCCTGCGAGCTTGCTGTGCTCAGGGTCAAGGCCATATCGCCCCAGTCCTCCCCCGTGTGCTGTGTGATCGCTACGCAGTACCGCATTGACACGCCCGGAGACGGCTGTCCATCCGCGGATGTAGCATGCAAATCGTAGAACGGGTGCCATGTGACTCCGGTTACCACTGCAAGAGTAAATTGTGTTTAGAGGTGTTGTGCAGGGGTCCGGCCGCACTCACGATAAGTCAAGCCACTGCAGCTGTCCGCGATGATGTAGCAGTAACAATGATGGTAGTCTCGCCTTTGCGAGCATTAGTCAGTACGTAAATCTTCTTGTCGATCTCTCCTATTTCTTCGTCAAGGTTCTGGATAGCCTTTTGGATACAGCGTTTCCGTTGGACGTATTTGTCCATGAAGGCGAGCAGTTTGTCGTGGTCGGAGTTGTGGTTGTAATCGCCGTTCGTCACCAATTGAGCGGTGTCTTTCAGCAGCTTGATTTCTTCACGGCGGACCTCCTGCTCCTCCTGCAGAGCGCGCCGTTGGGCTTTGAGGACCTTGATCCCCGTCGACGGCTCGTCTCCAGGAGTGACAGGGGCATCGTCCGATTTGCGTTTGCAAACGACATTGAGGACGCGCACCGTCAGGAGCGCCACTGAGCCGGGGAGATTCGGTGTCGAGCTTGCTAGACAACCCAGAGATCTCGAGTAGGTTGTGTCCACACTACGAGTTGGTCAACACAAGTCCCGCTCCATCCCGGCCCATCCATTGGGGTCCACCTACCTTCAACTCGATGGTGACGCGGCGCGTCAACTCCGCAGCGGACGACTGGAATATTGTTGCCGACTTTACGGGGATAGATGACGCCCTGAGCGATACGGTGTTGATGGACATCGCAGGTATTGCAGATGCAAATCTGGATAGACGGAGGCGGCGAACGCACAACGGGCGTATTCTCGAATCCACTCAGTATTTACTGTTATATGGAGTTTGGGTGAGCGTTTATCAACCGAGTTGCAGACGGAAGCGTGTGCGGATTAACTCACCGGAACCTAGGCTGCAATGAACTACGATGTTCATGCCGCTAAGCCGACATGGATATCAAGAGCGATGTCAAGACAGTGGGAATTCGAACCTTTTCAAAGCTGCGCGTGTATGTGCCTTGCCTGTCAAGTATAGTTTCCGCGGCAGGGTGCACGAGGCCGCTGAACACCAGATTTCCTCATAGCGCAGCCTATCAGCAGTCCATCTGCTGTCCTTGACACTGCCTATCCGGCCAAAGGTCGCGTGCACAAGGTTCATCACTTGAGAAGAGCGCCGTAAACACCGCGACGAGTAGATCGCAGTGTAGTGGCAAGTCTGCAGAACGCGAGACTGTTAGCCGAACACCTGCTTCAAATTGCCTGAAGTTAACTCTCGATCAGAGAAATAAGGGCAGAAGTGTGCAACATTCAACTACAAACAGTAAGCCCCGGCGCAAGTACCTGCAAGCAGCTCTCTTTCTCACCGTGCCACTTTCTCCTGCCACTGAGCATCGCTCGGCGCTTTGATGTCCCACTGCGCATCCAGGGGAATCTTCTCCCCAGCCGGTACAGCGCACACCCACTCGAACAGCCCGTCCTTTTCCCCACCTTTCCCTTCGACCACCTTCTGCCACCGCACCTTCGCGGTCGCCTTCGTGTCCGCATTCCCGTCCGCATTGAGATTAATCGCAACGTTTTGCCCGTCTTTGGACTCGACGAGCCCCTCAGGCTTGTGCAATACCACAGACAGTTTGTTGTCCTCGCTTCCGAGAGGGATCGCGTCCCGGATGACAAGCTTCGCAATGTCGAACTTGTGCAAGTTCGTCACCGTGACGCGCAATGTCCGCGTCGTCGTCTTCTGCGGCTCGGCGAAGTTCCGCTTCGGCTCGTATGCGGTCTTCTCGTCTTGAACGTACGAAACCTTCAGCGAGGTGTCGACGCCGAGAACGCACGCGAAGCTCTCAGTCGTCGTAATGAACTGGAAGCAACTCAGTTAATCCTGGTCCGAACACATTATAGATCATATCGCTTACCGGGATCACCGTCTTCGTCACGTAACTGTCGTTCATGAACACGTTCACCGGTCCAGAGAGCAGGTCGAATTCGCTCGTGTTCTTTACCTTCGCAACAATGTACACTGTCGGGCTTTGCCGTGGAACGCACATGTATTTCAGCTTCGCTTTGAAATCCAGGGTCGCTATGGTGAGCCTATGCTCTTCGCCGTCGCTCGGGAGGGAGACGGCGCCTTGGACGTGATACACTACCGAGAGTGAGTCCCGGTTTGCGAGCGAGGGGGGCACAGCCGGGGGTGGCAGCACGAAGACGGGTTGCGGGGGAGATGCTGCCCGCTCTCGAGGGGTTGAGCGGGGAGAGGCTGCGCGAGCATGAGTCTCCGCGTGTAGCACTGAATAATACGCTGGAAGGTTTGCCGCGTCGATGGTAAGCACGCACAAGGGTTATACGGAGACATTGACAGGCGCACCTTCCTCCTTATTAGGCTCCTCTGCCAATACTACCGGTACAGCAGCTCGGGAACGTCTCGGAGCGCGAGCCCATAGACTCCCGACTCCCTCGTCGGACGATGAGTCCTGTCTGACCTGTCAAATTATCTCAGCTTTGTCAACCCCTGAGAGAACTCCCGGCTTACTGGAGGCGCTACAGATATCTTGAGCGGACTCAACACGGGGACCGTCAGTTGCCTCAGCGCCTGAGAGCTTGCGGTGCTGAGAGTTAGGGCCGTATCGTTCCAGTCCTCCCCTGTGTGTTGTGTGATTGCCACGCAGTATCGCACCGATACGTCTGGAGATGGCTGGCCATCGACGGTGGTGGCGTGCAAGTCGTAGAACGGGCGCCATGTCACGCCAGTCATCACTGTAAGTCCCGTCAGACCAGCAGGTAATGGCGGAAAAAACAATAGTGGAACTAACAATATGTCAAATTCAGACCCGCCTTGCAATCGCCCGTCGTTATGATCGTAGCAGTGATGATGGTGGTGGTATCCCCCTTGCGGGCATTGCACAGTACGTAAATCTTCTTGTCAATTTCCTCCATCCGCTCACTGAGTTCGCGAATTGCCTTCTGAATCCCAAGTTTGCGGCCAACATATTGGTCCATGAATGCAAGCAGTTTCGCATGATCGAGGTTCTGATCGTGAGTGTCATTGGTGATCAAACGTCCAGAGTCATTGAGGAGGTCGATCTCCTCGTGGCGGACTCTTTGCTCGGCCAGCAGCGCTTCCCGTTGGGCCTGAAGGGCCTTGATCTCAGCCGCCCGCTCGTCGTCGGCAGCGTCAAGTGCGTTCCTTGGTTTGCGCTTACAGACGACATCTAGAACGCGCACTCCGTGCGGGGCGCCGATGAGTCTGGGAGATTCAGTGTCGATGTTGCTGGACAGTCCAGTGATGTCAAGCACGTTACGTCCACTCTGTTGGACAGGGTTTAGCTTGTGCGTGAGCGCTTCTAGGAGCAGGGGCGCGTACCTTGAGCTCGAGCGAGACGGAACGCGTCAACTCCGCGGTGGACGACTGGAATATCGTCGCAGACTTGACAGGGATGGACGATGCTCTCAATGATATGGTATTGATGAGCATGGTGAGATGTTGAGTGATGTTGAAAGGGCTGCGGATGCGCGGACCACGCATATATAAGGTGAAAATGAGCGTTAATCAAGGACAGCGGTCCTTGTACTCCACGGTCGGGAAACCACGTTTTGTACTATGGATTCTGGATTTCGAGAATAATTGCGATCTGCTTCTGATCACACAACGAGCGGTCTCAACCACGAGTGGGACCGATCCCTGGTTTGGCGGTGCAAGTCATTCAGCGGGCCGTAGTTTGCCGAGAACATTTGCATGACCCTCATAGAGTGCAGTGCTATATCCGCCGAGCCTCCTGCGGCCGGGGTTCCAAACCACCTAGGGAGACTCGGCCGCCCTGCGCTGAATAGCAGGCATCGATATCTTTCCGACTGCGGTAGTCGAGAGGTAGACCTCATGATGGAAAACCAGGATTCAGAACATTGCTCTAAGGACAGGACGCACCCACAAGCACAAGAAGACGACTCAAATCGTACAACAACCATAACGTTAGACCTCTACGCTGGCGCGTTGCCTTCCAATTCCTCGAGGCGCGTAATTTGCCTGCGCATGCACGATCAGAGGCCCATGATATAACTGTAAGTGCACATGACGTACCTGTCTCGGACTGCCTCCTGCCATCTCTGTAGCTTCGCGATCTCGTTTACCTGGAACCCAAATATGCGTGGGCGGTAACGGTCCGCCTTGAGCGCGACCGCTGCAGTGCTGCCTGTCTCGCTCATGCCTTCCGCCTGGGCCTCCTCTTCTCTGATACGGCGGCTACGTCTGCCGCCTTCGACATCACCTGCTCGCTGAGGCAATCCAAACTCAACCGGGCCACTCTTTGGAGGGATAAGGTTGGGATACACTAGGAAGAGCAGGTGAGGGAAGGAGGTGCCGAAGTACGCGCCGTCGATGGAGCCGTGGCGGGAAGACTTGGGCGAGTAGATGTCTTCGCAACGACCGCAGTAGAGTTTTACGGACTTCTCGTATGGTACGTCTGTCAGTCCGACAGGAAGTAGAGGCTGAGATTGGCACAAGACGCGTGGACAGCGGCCGAAGTCTGCACGCTTGTACTTCTCCAGCTATATTGCGGGGTTAGACGCGATATAGACGTGACATACGGATGCCGTAGGTTGGATACGCACCATCTTAGCGAGGCCTCGTGCAGTCACTATCCACCTCGCGTGAATGAGCCCGTAGAGAAGACGCGCCTGGAGGTCGAGGTTCCCGCGAAGGTCATCCTGAATCTCCTCGTCTGACCCGAGCACTCAATCGCGTGACTAGAGTCTTGGAAGTCGTGTGCATACCGAGATTATCCGTGATCATATCCAAAGCTTGAGCATAGTGTTGCACCTCCGTGTTGAGACCCGTCAGGTTGAAGCGGTCCAGGATGTAGTCTTCCTCGACCTCGCAGAAGTACTCGTTGCCCTTAGACGACAGAAACCATGAAATCCACTAGGTTTCATGTCAGGCTTCATGTTAATTTGCATCCTACAAGGAATCGTACCGAGCTAGAAGAGGCTCAGAACATGCAATACGCGGAAAGAGGAGCGGAAGCCACTCACTTGGAATAATCGGAACCCGAGCCAGTGGAGACTTCTTCCACTGCAGGGATGACAGTTTGAGTATACGCTAGTCCAAAGTTTAACCTAGTACATACTGGCTTGGATCAGTGGAGTCAAAGAAGAAAGCGAGTCGAGACGAGGAGGTGGTGGTGGATAGAAGAAAGGAGGATAACCATGAGGCAGATGAGCGCTCATAAACTACAGCCACCGTAGCACTAATGTTATATGATTGGATCTTGACTTATCCAGGTATTGATCACTACATGGATTATGCTTACTCGATTGCTTACTCCATAAGCATGGAGTAATATTGGTGCCTTTGCTTGCTTGATAAGTAACGGGACTTACTACTTGACACTGCCTTTGCTGCGAAGCTGCCGCATATATCCATCACTCACGCTCCTTTATTTCCCCTCCCCCCTTGCCTCGTGTATCTGGCTACACTGTTTCGTCTGGATACTTCTTATGCGCAACGCAAACCTCTGATACCACATACCAACTTCATGCCGGAAGACACTGTGCTGCCAGTGACGATGCCGACCGACCTGCGCTCACCCGCAGCATTTGAAGTAGATTCCTCTGAGCTTCCCCCGCCTAAACCCGCTGGCCTTACCCGGCTGACTGTCGAAATACCATCATCATACAACCCACAAGTCAAGGCTGCCCCACATCCACCGCCAAGATGGCGTACACCCGAGTTCATAGCCTATTATGTCGTCTTCTGTTTGGTAGTCCCTTTGATGGTCTGGATACCCTGCCAGCTCAGTTCGCGTGAGTGGCATGACATACTTCGCCGGAACGAAACAAGGTTGAAGATATGTTTTCATAGCATCACACCCCAACTACCCATTCTATGAGAGATGGCTTGCACCGGGTTGGATATTCGGTCGGAAAGTGGTCTGTGGTTTCCTTCCGTCGTACCAAACCACTTGCTCACCAGTACTGTTAGGACATGAGCGACGTCCAGTATCGTTCTTTCCGCAAAGGCCTTTCTTCCCTCATATGGCTTGCGAGCTCGTTCGTCGTCCTGAAGAACATTTATGGCTTCTGCGCACGACCGTACCGATCACTTACTGATCCCACTAAGTTATACCAAGTACCCTTCCTGATCACATTCTCAACCGTCATGCTCTTTGCACTTCATGGCACAAGCGCCTTAAAGGTGTTCTTCATACTCTCTGTCAATTATGCGATAGCCAAGACGACTCGCGCGTCCAGAGCAAACCCTATGATTACATGGGTGTTCAACGCGATCGTCTTGTTCGCTATAGAACGCCACTCGGGCTTTAGATATGCTAGCATACACCCCTCTTTGGCGTCACTCGTACGTTGCTGTAATGGACACGTGTGCTGGACTGACCTGACTAGTCGAGCATAGGACGTCTGGGAAGGCGTGTACCCAAGATGGTACATCAGCTTCAACATTTCCATGCTGCGGCTCGTCTCGTTCAATATGGATTATTACTGGGCGTGCAAGGGTGTGGGCCTGCCTGACGTAAGTACGCGACTGCATCGGTGGATGCAACGCCAGGAACATACTGAAACTCTAGTATAGACCGGGGGTGTAATGTCCGATAAGCAGAGACCGCGCGTGTCGCATTCATTGGATTCTTACTCCTTCCGCATGTACATCATCTACGTGCTCTATCCGCCTTTGTATATTGCCGGCCCGATCATGACATTCAACGATTTCATGTGGCAGGTGAGTTCTCATCTAGCTCTTCGATCTTGCAGGTTGATTCATGCCAACTACAGATGCTAAGACCAATCTCGATCAGCTTCCGTTCGACGATGGGCTATCTAGCGCGCTTCGTCTTGTGCATATTGACGCTAGAGTTCATTCTGCACTTCATGTACGTCGTTGCGATAAAGGACAGAAAAGCGTGGGTCGGCTTCTCAGCCGCCGAGCTATGCATGGTCGGTTTCTGGAATTTAATCGTAGTCTGGCTCAAGGCAAGGCGTCTCTCACTTACCTGAAGCCCATATTCTGACATGCTACGCCGTTGTTGCTACAGTTGTTGGTTCCATGGCGTTTCTTCCGCCTGTGGGCACTGCTGGGCGGTATCGACCCGCCCGAAAACATGGTTCGCTGCATGGCGAACAACTATTCCACACTCGGGTTCTGGCGCGCATGGCACCGAAGCTACAACCTCTGGATCACGCGCTACATCTACATCCCTCTTGGTGGCACGCGCAACCGCATCGTCACGACGGTCCTGGTGTTCACGTTCGTCGCCCTCTGGCACGACTTGTCCTTCCGCCTCCTTGCGTGGGGCTGGCTTGTGAGCTTGTTTATTCTCCCCGAGCTTGCGGCACGTTTCCTGGTTTCTGCCTCAAAGGTGCGTTCTACGCCACGTGCCGGCCGCAAGGGTGGAGACTAACCCATACTGTAGTATGGCGACCGACCATGGTACAGGCACGTCGGTGCTATGGGCGCGGTATTCAACGTCCTGATGATGATGACTGCCAATCTCATCGGCTTCGTCATTGGAACCGACGGCATGAAGTATATGCTGCATCAGATCTTCGACAGTTGGGAGGGTAGGTAGATCCGGCTACGAGCTCTTGTGATCGGCTCAGCCCAATGCCTTCCACAGGGATCCGGTTCTTGCTCCTCTCGTGCGCGTGCCTCTTCGTCGGCGTACAAATCATGTTTGAGTATAGGTATGCAATCCATGTCGTAGTGCGTTACCTGGAGACTGATGTTTCCCCGCAGAGAAGAAGAAGCAAGGCAAGGCATATCGCGTCGCTGTTAACGGACTCATACTGCACACATCCTACACGTTTGGACATCTGCTCTGGGGACACCAATATATATATCATGGTAATTTGGCTACGCATATACAAGCTCCAGGCTCCGTCGGCCGTCAACCTACATTGTAGCGAAAATCCTCCCGGTCACTGGTACACAACGTCGACATGCCTCTGCAGCCAGTAAATGAGAGAATATTTGACATTAGCAGGTATCGTTACTCACAAAGCGGGACTATGAATTGCAGCTTGTCTGCAGCACGGAGCTTTTCGTGGATCGATGCCCTCACTTGTTTGTAGATGCCTGAGTTTAAGGTCATCTGGAGCTTGGCTACTGCGGGTCAGTATGTTATATGTGGCATTCTAAGATATACTCACAGGTCTTGATCGATAGGTCTGTCTCGTCCGTCCACGAGTACCACAGGCTGTTCTTGACGGTCGAGCTAGAGGAATAGAAGAAGGCATAGAGGGTAAGGACTACGCTGCCGTTATCGTCTGACCTGCAGGAAGGCATGAGTGCGATCCATCGTGGAGACGGAGGTACACGGGTCCACGTACGACGCGACTGCAATCTGGAAGCTGACAAACTTCGAGGTCGAGGCGATAGAGGAGTCGTTGAAAACCTTTGCCGCGTCAGAGTCTTCTCCCGCGCGCGAGTAGGACAAGATTGCCCGCGCGACGGATGCATAGAGGTTCTTGTCCACCGTGGAATCGGTGGCGAGTGCCTGCAGAACCACGTCGTCTACCGACCCTCTGGCGTGGTTGGAATGGACCTCGGTGAACCTACCCGAGTAAGCATCTGTCCTTAAGCCGTTTGGGATCATGGTCGACTCACGCTGATCCCTGGACAACCCAGCCGACCGAGCCAAGGGTGTCCTGATAAGTCTTGTACCATTGCAAAGTGTCGCTCTCGGACTTGGAAGGGTGCTGCTTGTCAGCGGCCGCCTGTCCAAGTAGCGTTGATTCGAGGACGTCGCTCTGTGATGTGGCCAAGAAGGTAAGCATTGGCGAACATATTGGGGAAGACGACCATACCTTCTGCTGCTCCGTCAGTCCGCTACCCCACACTATGGCTCGGGCTGCAACCGCAGAGTCGCTGGTGATGTGCTTCTCAAAGGCAGACATGGCGATATAATGTCAGGACTCGCGGGGCAGATGCGATTGGAGTTCTTGAACAGAGGCCTGAACCATAGGGACAAAACATTGGCTCGGTGCCAGTCCTCTGTCGATCTCCCACGACACACCCTCGTGACAGTCGGTGATTCCCTACCCTTGACAGCCTGTAAATTCCCGGTTGACTTGACATACGTTTGGGCTAGGGCGGTTCGACTAGTGGACCGCTCTGGGACATCTTCCGGAGACGACAGAGATATTGCCGTTGCGAGAGATCGGGCGGTAATCAGCGATCGGCGCTTCTGCACGCCGTTCGGACGTGTGTATCCGTCAACGTGATCTGGATGCTTTTGCGGGTGTACCACTTAGCGAAAATCCAGCCATGTATGTCCGAACCTCCTAGCCTTCGCGGATACGAATATGAAACAGAACTTCTCACACATGCAGTACGCGCTCACGTACGCCCGACCGGTCAAACCTGCAATCCCCGGAATTCCAGCCACTCGAGCTCGCTGGCGGTGACAATCAGTAGCAGTCGCCACTCGCCACCTCCAATCACTGCTGTTCGAGCACCTCCGACTGCGCGGAGCGGAGGCAACATGGGAGGAGAGAGCAGCACAAGGCGTACGCAAGCGACTTCACAAATGGCGAGCAGATCACGGCGCTCTGGCTTTTGTGACTGTATAAAAGTTAAGAGGTGCTGAGGTGGATGAGGCAGACCAACTCGCAACCTAACCAGCTCAGCCTACATCTTCCATCATGCCTCGCACCCACGCAGACCGCGCCGCTTTCGTCCAGAGCCTCGATACCGGCTCTCCCATCCATCCTAGTCTCCTCACTGTCAGTGACGACCAGCCCAGTGCTGCAGTCGATGCCGGCTCCGCCATCTCCTTCGTCGGGACGCTTCCTAAGCAGTTGAGGGTGGGTTGATCCTTGCGCTCACTTTTCGCCAGATGCTGATCGCATGATCCCACCATAGTCCGATGTCCTCAACTCCACTCTTCTGGCCCAGCTTGCAGCCAACAAGAAGTACGACCGCCAGAAGCAGACGACACAGTGGTACGACTACTACAAGGATATCCTTGAGAACGTTGGCTGGGTTGTCCAGGGCTTTAGGTTGGGGAGATTCGCTGCATGTGTGGCTTTCGCCGGACTGACCGTTGTCACAGCCTCGGCGCGCAGAGCGATGCGAGCACCTACGGCTCCGTCGACAAGTTGCTCTTGAAGCTGGCTGCCGCTTTCCTCGACCCTACGGAGTTGAACCTGTTCCAGACCATGATCGACTCCCTCAAGGAGGACAAGAGCAGTGAACAGTCCAAGCTCTTCGACTCCCAGGCCAAGAACTTCAACGAGGCCAACTTCCAGCTTGGTGTTGCGAGGTCAGTCGGATCGCGCGGCGACTTGTCGAGGCTTGGAATTGAACACCCCCCTTCAGCAACGATGATGGCAACGCGGTGTTCAAGATCGGTGTCTACGCCTACAGCGCGTCGGAGAACATCGATCGCGTCCTGTTCTACACCTTTGGGAAGCAGGCTGTTTCCTTCTACGCTGGTATACATATGTGCATTTCTGTTCATTCTATACCGGACTCACGGCCACTTTTCAGGCTCCCAGACTATGGTTCTTGACAATGATATATACAGGCAAGTCAGGGAGGACGTCTTGAAGAAGCTAGGTAACCACGCCGTCGGCCTCGTTGAGGGTATCGAGATCTAAGCAGTGCCATCGCACAATACTCTTGTCTTCCTTCGTATGGCTTCTGATGTATTTTACCATTCTCGCGCATTGATAGCGTAGGAGAGGGTTTCAAATGTATGTCGTGTTTTCGGGGATGCTCTTGGTTCGTCGCTTCCGTGCCCTGAATGGTCACTGTACCATGATGCAAGATCGACTGGTAGTAGTATTAGGTTGAGTGATTGATGGAGGTAAACGACATCAGCCTCAAGCATTTGCCTATTGCTGCTAAGTGGGACACATAAATCCTTGTAAATTTTTGCAGCATGCATGCATGTGTTGGAGAACCGAAGGTAGGCTTTGGTAGTGTTCTGGAGGTTTCTTCCGAACCACAGCACTTGCCCTAATTAGCGGGCGACTTCTGTTGAGCGCCCGTTGCCACCGACTGCGCGAGACGGAAGCTTCAGGTCTTCAAAGCTTCAACGCACACCGCTGCCTCCTCCTCGTTTCTCTCTCGCTTTCGCGCTCCAGACTCTCCTTTGCACTCTTGATACTTCAAACTTCTACTTGCACGCTATAATTGCTACATGGCGTCTTCATCCTACCATTACGAGAGGTTGCCCACCAGCCCCACCCCCTCCTCGGACCTCAAGCGGCGCACAAGTCGCGACGAGCCTACAAGCGATATCCATGAGTTGCACCGCAGGCTCGAAGGGGACCCCCGCTTCAACCCACCCACCCCGTCTGTGTGGAAGCGCGTCGCACTCATCCTCTTCATGATCGCTCTCCTTTGGCTAGGGCTCAAGCTGCGGGTCGCGACGTCGCAGTCGCAGCAGCCCAAGGTTGTTCATGCTTCCAGGTGCGTCTTGCTGCATTTGCTGATAGATTTATGTATGTAGGTCGACGATGACTGAGACGTATACCTGGTGGGCTCTTGTGGGTGAACGTGCAGGTACTCGAAGGAGTACAAGTTTAGGCCAGCAGCGAGCCCTGTGATCACCGAGCGGTTGAAGGACGGCCGTGTACGTGTACGAGGTGCCGCCCCATCTGTGAAGGTACGCGATCTGCTTATGAACCTGTGATCTCTCAGGAGACTAACGCCTGTGATCTAGTATTGAAGTTGTGTTTCGGAGACTTTGGTTTATCCCCTGGACAATCTCACTTTCGCTTGCAGTCCCCTCTTTGACTCTTTGGTTTTCAGTATCTAATGTGACACCGGATATTCATTTGCTCGCTGATCTCCAGAATCCTATATGCGCTTCACTCTTGGACGTTGCGTTGACTCAAAAGCTCCCATTGTATCCGGGCATGGGTACCCCTCTCTGGAAAGATCCTTCACTTCGCATTTCCTGTTCACTCGTAGTTCCCTCGATTTTCGTGACCACTAAACACTGACCACCATTCACTAGTCGTCCAGTGCAAGGTCCCATACTATATACCAGCCAGCTAAGCGGCATGAGAGGGTTCTCACATGGAGCTATAGCCACCCATTTTCTCCCCTCACGTACTCCTGCGCCTCTGCCTCTAAAGATCATTTGAACTGTCCCAGAAACCCCGTCCGAGCTCAGATTACCAAGGTTGCAAGTTACGTACGGTATCAATCATCGACGCCCATAACCTCGTTCGTGTCAAGATACTCACCAGACTTGGGTGCACGAAAGCGGTGGTCGTGCTGTGTGAAGCCTGATCGCCGCTCCTTCAATGTGAGATCAGAACTATCGCAGGCCGACCTCCACCCCTGAGCGCGGTGTGGGACGGTGGTCGCGTGCAAGTCTGGAGTAATGCAACCCGAATATATTCCCTGGCTCAGGCAACAGTAGCACAGGTTCTGCTTGGGTTGGTACCCGTTGATATCCGGCGATACCGTAGTTGCCCGGACTCACGTACGTGTCCATCCTTCACTGCATGTGGCCCGTCCTTAGTTAACTCTCACAGAACCGATGAGCTGTGCGTGATTGATAGCAGGTTGCGCAAGTGCGCGTCCAATGGGTCATGGCGCTCCATTCAAGCATCGTACACCGTACATAAGCCACAGTGGCGACGTTCAGCTACCTGCAAACCATCGGCCATCCTGAAGAGTAGACTCGTCATCACTCTCATCATTTCCGCAGAGCATTCAGCCCCAAAAATGGCTCTACAGCCCTACGTGCTCTCTAATGCTGACATCCTCGACGAGATCTTTCAATGGTTCGAATACGAGCACACCCATGGCCACTCGCTCGTTGACACGATCACTCACACTGGCTACGACACTTCAACCGATGCGGAGACGGCAAGACGAAGATGTCTTGCGAGTGCAGCGCGCGTATGCAAAGCCTTCCAAGAACCCGCGCTACGCATTCTGTGGCGTCAACTGGAGAGCCTCTTGCCCTTCTTCATCCTCCTCCCATCCTTTACGAAGGTGCAAGAGAACGTCGAGCAGCCGTTCGGATGGACTTCTCGTGATATATTTGTTAGTACTCTTCGCCATGCTACTCTGACATACTCTTTCCTGACCTTCACCAGCACCTTCCCGACCACCTATCATTGTACGAGTGGGCACGCTTACGCAAATACGCCGCCTACGTTCGGATACTCTATTTCTCGAGCCCACCCGCAGTCAAACCACAGGATCTTACGCCAGAAAGCTGGACATCTTTGAAAGTCTTGTTCGGCGACCGCCCCGTCTTCCCCAACCTTCGCGTCTTGCAATGGGGCGCGGAATGGCCAGACACTGAACTTCCCGGGATCGCACACTTCCTCTCTCCGACAGTGGACCTGTTACTGCTAAGTTGCTGTACACACCCACATCAACGGTTCCTGGAGTATGGGCCGAAATGGCAAGCTCTCCTGCCTCAGATTATCAGGACCATCTGCGAACGGGCAACCGGCCTCTCGCATCTGATGACCTGCATGGGTCAACTGAACGCGTCTGAGCTCGTTACGACGCTCTCGCTCAATCATCCACCCACATTCCGAGGTCTCACTTTATATGGCCAGTATGAAACGCCTCCACTCAGCCTCTCTAGCTTCATGGATCTGGCTCGCATTACCAGCCTTGAGACGCTCACGATCAACGTCCCTGTCGACTGCAGCTCGCGAATCGCTCTCCCTTCAGCCCTCGACCTCCCCAACCTCAGACACCTCCGTATTCCCATCCATCGAGAGAGCTGCCCTGCGTACGACATCATCACTTCCGCCCGTCTTCAATCGCTCCATATTCACCACATGGAGTACTCCAGCGTGTCCTACCTCCGACAAGTCTGTTCAATCTGGGCACGCTCGTTCCCCAACTTGGAGGTCCTCAGCTTCTGGCTCACCCCGACCGAGTCGCAGGGCGGGGCCCCGACTTGCTCCTTGCTGGCCGCAATCAGCCCCTTGCTCGATCTTCCCCACATGCGCACCTTCATCCTCCACACTGTCAGCACGCCGCTCACCATCGAGGATGCTGACCTTACAGCGCTCTCGCAGGCCTGGCCGTCTCTCACCGAGCTGCACATCAGCGGCATGTCCACCCCAGACTATTGCGCCGGGTCGACCGTAGGCGTGCCCGGCCTCCTGTCCCTCGCCACGAACTGTCCCCACTTAACGGCGCTCAGCGTCAATACTATCGTGCTTCGTCCCGAGGACGTGTCCGTCTTACCTGCTAGCCCGGTCAATCACGGATTGAAGGCGCTCCAAGTGGTCCGAGGCATCGCGCCCGGTGCGTATCGCCTCGTTCGGGAGAGACTCTTCCCGCAAATCAGCCTACAGCTTCATGGAGACGACAGGGAAGATGGATCGTACTACGCTTGACCATGTCGTCTTTCCTGTAACAATAGGAGGGCTTCATAGTGTGGTGTAAAATTGGAAGCTTCGCTTACAAAGGATACAATGCTGTTGCAATAGCTTTTAACAGGGCGTAGATATAGAACCGGGATCCGACAGACGGAGGATACTGACTATGTACAGTACGATGCAGATTCTTCGCTCGCCACCCACTCAGTGAATGGGCGGTGCAATGATGAGGCAAAGGCCGTTACCAAAAGCCCGGGGATCGGCATAAAGCCAGCGTGCAAGACCGCTGCAGAACTAGATATGCTCATAATTTTCTGACCGACGAGAGGGAGGGCACCGTGCCCCATTCCCTATGTGATCGCCACCGGCCATGAGAAGGGTGTGATAACCAGCGACTCCTGAAGTAACGAGCTCTGATCACTGTGAAACCAGGGATACCGCAAGGCTGAGGAAGAACGTGCGTCCCGACGGTGCAGTACTGAACTGAACACCGAGGCGGGAGGCCTGGGAGCTGGGACGAGGCCGGCGTACGAGGTCGTTAGCGCTGCTACACCTTACTCGGGATTGACAAGAGGTACTCATCTTCTTCGGACTCATGCGAGGGAGGGTACCAGGCCCCCTCCCCCGCTCCGACCGGCACCAACGACGAGAGGTACGTACGAGAAGAGAGGGCGCCATCTCTCCTCCCGCCAGTGCCCTCCCGCCGCCCATGCCGTACCTCCCATAACCCATAATCTTCCAGTGCGTCTTTCAGTGTCTAGTCGTTGCGTTACTGTTGTCAGCGTGCGCGTTGGTACAAGGTGAGCACCAGGACTGTTTAGCGTCGGGGAAAACTGAAGATTCGGACATGTC
>MU278720.1:0-16457 GCA_022385745.1 Cubamyces sp. BRFM 1775 | reverse complement strand
CAAGTAGGTATCTCAAAACGGCGTCGAAGGTACACGTATCGTGTTTCTCGATATCGTGGGCGATCCATGGATAGACTTCTCGTACGCTACAGAGAGCACATAAGTGAGACGTCTCTGCGGCGGCAAATTGGAACATACCGCGTACTGGTAAAACCACCGCTGGCAGTGAAGCTCCCGGATCCTTGACTCTTGGGGGTTGCTTGCAGCGAGAGAGCCGCTACGCCCGCTGTGAGTTGGGATTCGGGTGTACTTGGACGGCCAGCTTCATTGGCGTCGCTCAAGCGACGCTTCGCTGACATATTGTATTGTCCTAAAAAGTGAGAGTAGAGCAAGAAAAGGGAGCGTTCTGCAGGTGCGAGGGAGTGTGCTTTGTTTTGTTTGGCATAGCTTCCTAAATTGTGACACACACCCGAACCTCCCGGCGCCTAAGGCTAACTAGCGGTAGTGCTGCCGCGAGACATTGACGGGCTGAAGGTACTCTACTTGCTGTATGTGATACTGTACTTGCCAGACGTTCGGGCGACACATTTATGGGCCCTCTGCTTCATCATCATCGTCTCTGCCCTCAATGCACTAACCGCTGCACAGCGCGAACACCGCGTCGCCATCCGTGGTCTCCTCTCGAGCGAGTCGACACCCGGGTGGGATGCTCTCAACGCCTCGCTGGGCCGGTTCAACTCTACGATCCACGACCTCACGAAGGGGTACTAGCGCGTCGCGGGCGTCACCTACCGCTTGCAAGACGAGATTCGCTCGCCCCACCTTATGGGGGACGCCCTGGACATGATTTTTTTGCCTAGTAACGCTCGCATTCACGACAAAGCAACCACCTCTCGTAGACTCCCATCGAAGCCCTAACCCATCCTGAGGCTCGGGCTCGGACTCGGCTTCCAGCTTCCACTCACTCAGTCCTCGCGTCTGAGGGCTCTCGGCACTAATTCACTGGAATCATCGTCTCATCATAGAGCGCGAACATTCCGCCCTGAGTCGTTTACTGCGCATCGTACCTCCCTCTCCTTCCTTGTCTCTTCCACCTCTACTTAACGCGTCTGCTTCGCTCTCTTTCTCGTCGCACAGGCCATACACAGGTCTTTCGCCATCTCGTTCAACACGCGGGAGCCATCCCGGACCAAAACGACGACAGTGTCTAAGAAGGGCAAGGAGAAGGGACTGATCCAGTCAGACATCTCTGACAGGATCATTGCGCTCATGCCCAAGCACGCTGCGTAGGTCTCTCTTTCTCTATCTGTCATGTGCATGTGTCCGACGGCTTACGACTTTGCAGATCTGCTACACCCAGTGAGCGACCAGAGAGACCACGGTCCGCAACCCACTCCATCTTCCTCGCCCACCACCGTCCGCTCATCTTCTCCCCGAAGGCGGTACGCCCCTCCAATCCCTCATCCCAATATTGTAGCCTCAGAGGAGTCTCCATCCCAGATAGACGCAGATCCCGACGAATTCTCTCGTCGTCTCAAGATAGTATAAGGCTCACTTAGTGCGGCACACGCGCGACCCGCTGCCGAGTGCCAATGGCAGCCCCGGTAAGCTTTACAATCCAATGCCGATTCGGTGCGAACACCACCCCATGCCGGAGGCCTGAATCCTCTTGCGCGATCCGCGCGCGTACACCCCACACAGCCATCTCGGGGCATTCCCGATACGCCGTGCAAAATGACGGGGTACAGGAGTATCGGCATGGCAAGATTGGCGTACGTACCTCCTGCCTCTCTATCCCGCACAGTGCTATGATGACCGGCCTCCTTCCCTGTACAGTCGACACAACGAAAGGTCTCAAGCTCCTCCCGCTGCTCCATAAGACGGATTCGAACGCACCTCAGCCACCGTTCGCTACGGCCTCGAACGAGAAGTCAAGGCGGATCCTTGGAATCGAGTACCGTCTGCGGAGGAAACTATCACGCCCATTGTCGATGACTTCGCATCGCGCGGGTGGCTCAAGCATCTCGAAGCGTAATCACCGCTCGGCGCGCAGCACGACAAACTATCACATACCGCGTGAACATTGTAGACTATCGCCAAGTTGCGATGGAGTGCAGCCTATACATCACCATGCGAACTCAGCTGTGTGCATCAGACCTCCAGATATCGGAGCCAACTGTGAGACCTGCCCTCATTGATAACATTCTTCGTCGTCTCACGAGCCAGGTACGACGGTCGTGACTAAGCTAGCTCATAGAGCCACCACTGCCTGCCTATTCAATTACCCCAAGAATCCTGATTTTGTTCGTGTATGGCCAGCCATATACATCTCGGCATAGGCTCGCTACTATTCGAGGTGCGTGAGCCAGCCGCGGGACTTGAAGTCCGCAACCGTGTCCTTCATCGTATCGTGGATTGTGCGCATCTCCATCCCGAACAGCTGCTTCGCCTTCTCATTGGAGAAAAAAAGATGCTCCGGACGCCTCTTCGCGACTTCCGAGTCCACTCTCTCAAGTCGGCGGAGTAGATTGAGTTCTTGGCTGATGAGCACTGTGGGTTACGGTGAGTTACAGGCATTGGCACCGTTTTGTGTCGCGCGAAGATACTTACCCCATTCGTCCCAGGTAGATACCTCTGCAAGGATATTGTGCAAGTTTCCAAGATGATTTTCGGGTCAACAACGAGAGGAGAAAATGTGGAGGTACGTACGAGAGTTGGCAATGATCCGCTGGCCGCTCGCTACTTCGATCTCGAGCGCCCTGACCATGATATCCTTGATGTCGCGCACGTCGACAGAGTTGAAGACTTTCGGTTCACGTTCGCGCGGGGCGGGGCGTGCGAAGAGATTGTTCCACACCATCCCCGGAGTGATTGGAAGACTATCAGGCGACGTGAGCGTATCATCAGCGACAGGCTGCAGTACCGTCGCGAGTGAGTGAGTATGGTACGAGACAGGAACTGAACCGTGTCGACTTACACCGTACACCAAAGACGGATTCACCACGACCAGATCGAACTTCGCTTCGGATTTGTGCATCTCGAGGAATGCCCAGGCGGCTGGGTACGCTCATCAGCACAAGAGAGAGGTCCTACCGCACCTGCTCCGGCAACTCACCGCGTTCAGCGAGGGTTTTGCTCGCTTCGTACTTGACGAGCCCAGGGGCGTTGGCTCCTTGTTCATCTACAATCCGGACAGCTTGGTCGTTCCAATTATCCTCTGTGTACACTCGTGTTGGTGCCACCGAGGCGCTAGCGATGGCAGAGATCGACGAAGCAACGACGACTCGTTTGATCCTCGGCTCTCTGGCAGAACGTCGTGAGTGTTCTACTGTAGCGTAGACTCGGAGACACAAACGGTGGTAACTCACCCTAGTACACTTGCCAGGATGCTAGTCGTTCCACGAACAGCAGGCTCTATTGCGTCTTTCGGGTCCACGATGCCGATAGACGTCGGGGACGCTAGGTGTATGACACCATCCACGTCCTTGACAGCCTCATGGAAGGCACCAGGCTGACCGAAGAGGAATCAGAGGATACACAGGATGTGCAGTTACGTCCGACGCGTACCGCTGTAATGTCTGGGACGACATGACCCGTGAAGCGAGCCTTCGCACCGGGAGCCTTGCGGAAGACGATCTCGGACAAGAGTCCAACCTTGTTCGGGGATCTAACAGTGCCTCGCACGGAGTAACCGCGCGACAAGAGCGCGAGTACGGCCCATACACCTATGTAACCGTTGGCACCCGTGACGAGCACAGTTGCGCGAGGCGGAATGGCAGGCATCGAGCCAAGGCGGGTACTTGACGGGGGTGCAAGAATGATGGTGAAGCAACTCGCAGACCGTCATACGCGCACCTCGTATGTTATATACCCTCAGACATAGTCTCTTCTCGCTCTGGGGAGGTCCGAACGTAACGGGAAACTCAGCCGCGTCGTCCTTTATTGGGATCGTTGAAAGGTTCACATGTAATCGCTATGGCGAGCCCCGACTGTTGCGGTATTCCAAAGGCGAGTGTGGGAGGCGCACCTGTTAGGACCATAGTGAAAGACCCCGCACCCGACAGTACATGAGAACGCCGAGGGAGATGACACCGAAGTACGGACCTCAGATGATGTATACGAAGGGCGGGGCCTCTGTGATCCACGCAAATCAGCGTCTGAACGTATGCACTCCCATTCAGTATCTGCTTCTTCTCCACAAGCTGCGTGAGAAGCCTGTTTGAATTCTCACCTGCGGGACCCGAGATCCCTGGCGGACCGAATGATTGTTGTAGCCGTCACGCAAGAAACTGATCCCCCGATGTTACCCACCGAGATAGGACAGGGTAGAGTGTTAAGCATACACGTAGAGTCAGTCCGAGTGCGATGAAAGGCTCAGGGCGCGACCCGAAACGTGTAGGACCAACACATGGCGAAACAGTGATGCTCCGTCATTCGAGGATATTCTTGGGAAGTAGCCGTATTTCAGCGAGTTCCAGTATCGGCCACGAATGCTTGCACATCGTGGTACGTAGTCGTTGGCCTCGTCCAAACGAGATCGAGACAGTGATGCCACGAGCGCTCGGCGGCCTAACTTGCCTCAGGGAGCAGATAGTTGGTCTAGAAGCCGCAGATGTGCTATCAGAGTCGTATGTATTGCCGGCTCACAAAAGATAGCAACGTTGTACTCCTCTATGGATGAAGGCATCCAGACCCGGGCGTGGCCAAGAGCTTGTGAGGACAGACGGTGTCGTTACGGTGATGGTTCCGAGCCAAGCAGGGGTGAAGCTTGAAGTGAAGACGGAGATGGCTCGGAGAGTAAAGTCCGGCCGTAGTGTACATCCTCTTCGCAGCTATCTGTACTTCAGAACACGCTATAATATCGAAAGATTTAACTGAGGCCCTCGGGACGACAACCTCTGGCATGTATGGTCAAACGGACGGATACTTGCCAGGCAGCGAGCCCATCAGTCGAAATACACGAGTGCGTCCCCAGCTTGGACAGAACCTCCCTCTTTCACCCCTCCGCCAAACCCTTTGACCTTACGTCCGACGAAGTCTTCCCCGGCTTCAACGTTCACCTCGGTCTTCATCGCCTCGAGGATGATGAGCACGTCCTCCGCCGTCTTGATGACATCGCCTACTGCACACTTGATCTTCCACACATGTGCGGTCAGTGAGGACGCGACGAATTCGCCACTTTCTTCTAGAGTACCTGTAGATATCCATGATATAATAAGCACACATACACCAAGCCATGTTTGACTTACCGTCTGCATCTGTGCTTTGCGACTGGCGTGCCTCGATTTCCTCGCGTCGTCGACAATCCCACTTCGCGAATAATTCACGCTCACTGCAGCCATCTTCTGTCAGGAACGCATACATCGCTCGTTCAGACATATCCGACGCACCGTGCATCTTCGGCTTCCACGCCTGCTGCTTGTTTCGCTTTGAACTCCTTGATCTCATCTGCGATGTTGTTCACAAACGCAGCATAGTCGGCCATCGAGAACTCGGTATTTTCGATCTGATCTCACATTCAGCGACTGCACCCAGCATAATAGACGTGCAAACTAACCTTGAAAGCGTATTGTCCTGCATCGAAGCGATTCTCGAACTAGTAAAGTGCGATGAGGAATCTCAGAGCACAACCGCCCGCAAGCACCGCATACCTGCACATATTCCTCTTCGCTAACGACTTCCCATGCAATCTGGGGAACACAGATATTCTCAACAACGGAGACGCTGCGTAACTGCTGCAAGCGTACCTGATCGAATGGCCGGAGCAGCCAAGGGCTGTCCGGACTGAAATTCTGGCCCTTGCCCCAGGTTTGCCATGGAGGCAAGGTACGCCCGTAGAGCTGGTACCCTCCAGGAGACTCTATGGGGTATATTGCCGCAACAACTCCTGCGATACCAATCGCACCCTTGTGTGAGAGGTGAGAAGTGAGCGGAGTGCAAAACCGAGAAGACATGTAGCCCCCAACTCACACGAGGGGTGTACGTTCGCGAAGGGTTCATCTTCTGGCCAATGAGGCGACAGCGAGGGTCAATCTGCACACATTCCTCTCAGTACACCAGAAATTCGGTAGAAGGTCGAGGAACTCACCGGCACTAGGAAAGGACACGCAAGATAGAAGCCGACGCCTAGCACGAGCTGCAAAAGTGCCGCATCAGCGACCATACACCTACAACTCGGTTGTGGGACCTACCCAGTCCGTCTTAACCAGCAGCTTCAATGCCTCCTCTTTACTCTGCAGCCCGTTAGTCCTCGCCAGGTACTCAATGTTACTAGGCAGATATGCAGCCTCGTCTCTAATGCTGCGCATGTACTTCTTCAGAGCCTCGCGGTTCCACCTGTCGTCGAGGACGACGGGGAACGTGATCTTACGCCCCGGGAATGTGAGAGACTCGACGTTCGACGGGAGCGATGCCTCTACTTTTACTAGCGAAGTAAGGAGAGCTGACTGGCTGGTGATCAAGGGATCAAAGTGCACCTGTATGCCCGCGAAAACAAAACGGTACAAATTCAGTAGGTATTATGTGAAGGGAGGTGTACGCAGACTGACCATCGTCGACCTGATGCATGGCGCGAGAGACCATACGCCAGGAATTGATCGTCTTCTGACTTCCGCCTCGAATGCATGGATACGCGCACGGATAGTGAAGTCGAGCGTCATCTCGCCAAATTCGACTAGGATCGCGGAGTCGCCTGCCTGTCGAACGAAAATGCAAAGGTTTATACGGGCCGAGCTGTCAACTAATGGAAGTAATACATACCTGGCGGAATACTACACTGGGACGGCCGCTGGTTGGATCTGCAGGCCTAACGTGCAATCGTGGGTCCACAGAGAGGTCACCAAATTCCCGAAGAGCCGGTACAGCAGAAGGTCTAGTGGTCTTGCTGAATTCCACCAAGCTGTCGACAAGGACTTGTTGGTGGCGTAGTAGATCGACGGCCTGCTCATGTGACACTTGCTTGAACTGCACCGTCGAGCCCGCCCTCAGTTGACCTAGCTTCCACCTACAATCACCACGTCGTCAGCCCACAGGCACACTGGCATGTCCGTCGCGAGAGTCCTGTGTAGATCTTCCACTCACATATCGGCACTCGCCACAGTGCACACGCATGCGTACCCGCCCATGTCCGGGCCCTCGTTCGTCAGGATGACGGGCGTGTCCCCGTTCACGTTCACGGTCCCATACGCATACCCGTTGTCCAAGATATTGCTCGGGTGCGAGCCACCCTCCCCGCCCGTCGTCCGCGCCCAGGCAATCTGTGGGCCTTCGAGCCGCACGCCCATCCGGTTGCTCGCCGCGCTGACAGTCCACTTGGTTGCGAAGAACGCGGCAATGCCATCTGGAGTGATGAACGTCGAATCGCAATGGGGTCCGGCGAGGACGTGTATGGCCCATTCGTTCGCATATGTCGGGATGAGTGATGCAGGGAGAGAAAGAAATCGCAATGACGATGAATCAGAGGACGAAGGCGCACAGTCACCCAACGCAAGCTGATCCCCAGCGGTGAGCGCACGTCCTTGATACCCACCCAGTCCCAACGACGTCGACTTTGAGCCAAGGTACTTGGGGATTTCCGGGAAGCCTTCCTTGACGGCGAGGTACATACGCATCCCCGCATCCTTCGCATTGCCGATCACCACCTTGCTCCCAGCATGAACGACGACACTCGACCAGAACGGTTCCTCGCGTCCGTTCACGGTCAACTTACCGCTCGCCCCAGTGACGGCGATGACAGCGGCGGTGTGGAAGATCAGGCGACAGCCTGTCAACGTCAGCTCAAGGCCCTCTGTACCAGGCTCGTTGCCGACGAGGATGTTCGCCATCCGGAAGGCGAGCGAGTCCATTGGCCCGCTTCGCGGAATACCAAGGCCAATCCGGCGTCCCGGGTAGTCTTGTACAGTAGTTTCCAGACCACCGCTGAGGACTGTGAAGGCCCTGCATCATAATCCGGGATCAATGACAGGATATATGCGCGTTGCTGTGTACGGACCTTGGGGTAAAGGCGAAAGTGTCAAGGAAAGCCGTCGTCGCAGCACCATCCTGGAGCACCCGCGACTCGCAGATCGCACGCAAATACTGTATATTGTTGGGAGGGCCATAAATCTGCGCCTCGGAGAGCACTTGTACGAGGCGCGCGATAGCCTCAGGTCGATTCGCGCCCGTCACGATCAACTTGCAGGCCAACGGGTCAAAATACGGCGTGATCGTCGTCCCCGTTCCAACCTATTCTCAGTCCGTCAGACAGAGTCGCCTCTCTATCTCCGCCCGCCAAAGTAGACGAAGCGCTTACCCAAGACTCCACCCGCAGCCACTCGCGCCACGGTATCTCTACGCGTTGCAGGACGCCGGGGCAAGGCTTGAACTGCGCTGCAGGATTCTCACAGTACACACGGACCTCAATCGCGTGCTTGCCCTTCTCCTGCGCGGCGGCAGCATACAGGCGTTGATCGAACGCCGGGTGAGCAAGGATTGTGTTGCGAAGCCTATCGTGCTTCATAATCCCTTGGACTATCATCAGCTCGACAATGTCGAGCCCGGGGTTAATCTGCTCCGTCACGGGGTGCTCTACTTGGAGCCGGGTGTTCATCTCGAGGAAGAAGAATTGCCCTGTTGCGTCGTCGACCAGGAACTCGACGGTGCCTATGGAAGGGTGAAGCCAATGAGCAGCGTGGCAGTCGATTGAGCTGTTCTGGTACCTGCAGACTCATACTGAACGTGTTCGGCGAGACGAACGGCGGCATCCCACATCTTCCGCTGCACATCTTCAAGGCGTGTAAGTCCAGTGAAATGGGATAAACACTGCGTTCAAACCTGGACGATTGAGCATGAACGGACTCGGCGCCTCTTCGATGACCTTCTGATGTCTGCGCTGGACGCTACACTCACGCTCGCCCATGTGGATAGCGTGGCCCTGACCGTCGCCAAAGACCTAAGTTGGGACAGAAGTGTCAGCCGATCCCTACTGAATAAGCGTAGCATTTTATATCCCATACCTGGACTTCTATATGACGCGCAGCGGAGTAGTACCTCTCAATGAACACACCGTCATTGTGGAACAAGCTCTGTAGGCGAATACGTCAACCCTCGAACGTGTCTGAGGACGTACGAGAGCGGCACATGCCTTTGCGCGAGCCTGCGTAGACGCGAACCGGACGCGCAGCTCCTCTGCAGAATGACAAACCACCAGGCCCATTCCTCCGCCGCCCGCAGTCGACTTGAGCATGACTGGGTAGCCAATCTCGTTCGCCAAGTTGACAGCCTCTTCGACGTCCTGCAGAAGACTCTTCGATCCCGGTACGAGGGGCACATCGACTTCCACCGCCAGCTCGCGCGCGCGATGCTTCAATCCCATTGCCTCGATCGTGTCCGGACGCGGACCCAGCCACGCGATCCCCGCATCGACGACCATCTGCGCAAAGTGCGCATTCTCTGAAAGGAACCCATACCCAGGATGAACAAGCGTTACCCCACGCTCCTTGCAAATGGCGAGTATCGCGTCGGCATCGAGGTATCCGCGCGCGTTCGACACAGGATCTTCGTCCTCAGGCCGGAGAGCGACAGCCTCGTCCGCGAGAACGACGTGAGGCGCGGTAGCGTCCGAGCGCGTGTAGACGGCTACGGTTGTGATCTGGAGACGGCGTGCGGTGCGCAAGACGCGGATAGCGATCTCGCCGCGATTCGCGACTAGCAGTTTGTGCGCCGAGTAGTCAGGCGTTGTAGTAGCGGTAGTCATGGTCGTGGTCAGGAGTAAACCTGAGAGCTCAGAAGACAGTAAGTAGTTCCGAAGGTCGGCACACGAAGGTCGTCGACTCAAGCGGGGTATGTATAGCTCGCGATAGCGAGGGAACGGACGCGCGCTGCGACGCCAAGGGATGACGCCGCCTAGCGCGTTTGACAGCGACGCCGCACGCACGGATTGGTTCTTGTGGGCGGGCCGTGGTCGGCGCAGGGCCTCATGACCTTGGGAAGGGAGGGGATGATCATACCGCCTGATATGCTCCTAAGTTCGTGTTATCTATTTTAACGGTTTATGCGCGTCCTGCATTCGAGGCGTGCACGATATAAGAGATCCTGCGGGAAAAAGCCGTCTGCTTGCGACGGGCAGACATACCTCATTCATATCAAAGTACTCACCTATCGCCCTTCATACGCGCCTGCTTCCAGCCTCAGGTTCATACCTCCACTCATTGGTCAACTCCCCAGAAACCAAGACAAGCTTCGCAAGATGGCTCGCATCCGCGCAACAGTGAACTGCGATATGGGCGAGGTGGGTAGCATATACTTATCCTTCTTCACTTGTCCTTGCGCTTCAGAGGTGACTGCATGCCAGTGCATGGCCGGTAGTACATTGAAGCAGATGAGACGGCCAGCCGTGCGGGAGAGCAGATGGTGGTGGTGAAGACGGAGATCCGCTTCGACGCCACAACTTACGCGGCATGGGCGCTTCAGAGCGTCCGGTTGGTGCGGAGTCGACCATACGTTCTCGCAGTCTGCAGGCTCATCATCTGCCATCTGCAGCAGAGGGGACTATATGCATAGTTGCAAGGCCGACTCGTACGCGATGCTAATTTATGAATTATTCTGTTTCTAGGGCTACTCTCTGTACAAAATGGTATACTCCTAGTCCTCCCTTGAGACGACTCGTAAAGAGATGGTATTGATGCCAACACCCGGAAGGGCGACGACGAGGCGCTCATGAAGACGATCCACCTCGCCAACGTCGCCTGCGGTTTCCACGCATCGTAAACACAAAATGGCTTATTACGCTCTACTATGGACGCTCACAATGATCCGTAGAGACTTCTCTATCATGAATCAGACTGTACTTCTCGCCAAGGCGAACAAGGTTCACGTCGGTGCGCACCCGTCGCTGCCCGACAGGCAGGGCTTTGGTCGTCGTGAGATGGCTATGGAGCCGGTGAACAATACGCATATACGCCCCTTTACGAAACTACTGACGCGTATGCTATAGGAGGAGCTTGCGTCGTGCTTCATCTACCAAGTCGGCGCCTTGATGGGCTTTTTGGTCGCCCACGGGCTCACGCTCAACCACGTCAGTAAACCCCTGCCCTAGATGTGCTAGGAATGGCTCACCTCGCAAAATCTATCAGATCAAGCCTCACGGAGCCGTTTACGGCATGACCGCACGCGACCCTGCGCTCGCTCGTGCAGCCGTGGGTGTCGCAAAGACATTCAACGTGCCTTTCATGGGCCTCCCCGGCACACACCACCAAGCTGCTGCGAAGGAACTCGGTGTTCCGTTCATCGCTGGTAAGCCATCCTTCTCAACGGCGTGTACCTGAAAAGACCACATATAGGTGCATGATTCCGCTCTTACCCTACTACATGCAGAATGGTTCGTCGATATGGAGTATAGCCCCGAGGGGAAGCTGTTGATTACAAAGTACGTGCCCCGGATCTTCCAAGCACGCCTCACTGCCGAGGGAGCATGTAGATACAAACATGGCATCGAGTTACTATCGCTGACTGTTGAATTGCCCGGACAGGACGCATGAGCCCCTCTCAGCGTCCGTCGTGCGCGATAGGGTGAACAGATTACTCGAGGAGAAGCGCATCACGACCACAACGGGCTCCCTTCCTCTCACCGAGGGCGTCACGGAGGTTTCTATCTGCTGCCACTCTGATACGCCGGTACGTGCTCCGCCCTTCTCCCCGTTCTATCCTTCTCCCCAGTCTCGATGCCATCCTTCGTTGCTTCTGCGTTTCTGCGCGTGAGAGTGGGGGTGCTGAATGCGTGTGTGACGGCGTTGCAGGGCGCGGTCGAGATCGCGGAGACGGTGAAGGCGTTGGTGGACAGGAACAACGCGCAGCTGCAGTAAGCGAGCTGCTTGCAGGCCCGGCAACGAATCGTGGAGAGCCGAGTACCCGTTTGGTCAGGGCAATGGGGGGATCATGTACCTACGCCCGCACATGATGCGCATGGATGGCGCATATACATATTTTCCGAGGAAGTGCGCACCCTGTAGTGCGACATAGTACGTCCTGGGCCGTCCGACGCGCACTTCTCGCCGCGGCTTCCCCGTCCGCCACCACCCAAAATACGCTCAGGCCCACTCGGCGTGCTCGTCGCCCGCCCCGGTCGGAGGATTGGTTCTTGCGAGGCTGTATGAGACCCGTTCTGAACTTCTCTCGCATGCTGTCGCCTCCCATACGTCTGTAGTACTGAATGCTGTGACGATTTGTCGCGGGGACCGTCCTGCTCGACCGCCGACAAACATTCTCGGCGCGTGGTGGTTCACGCCCGACGCACTCTTCGTAGGGCGCTACATGCAACACGGTCACGACCCCGCGTTGCGTGATTGATTACTGGCGTTCAGGTGCCCACTAACGCGTCCACCGTGTCTGATTCGTGCTCGACCCCTATGGACCCTTCGTTGGCCCTGGATCCGACGTCCCTGGAGAGACACCTATACAGGTCGTGCCGTCACTCGCCTCATCAACCCTACGCGTCTGCGCTTTGTTTCTGGTCGTGCGAGGAATTGAGCTTACCGGAACAACGGGCCACCTTCTCACGGTAATATGCCAGGTACTAGATTCTTGGTCCGTGTTCGTTCACACCGCGCCCAGCGCTGTGGGATTGAGCTGAATGAATGGACCGCCATTTAATGGTAACGCTGACATTTCCCCGATCAGGCGAGGAGGATGTTTGTTAGTCTAAATCGGCGGTAGATTTACCAATGAGGCGTTTGGGCCCCGCGCGCAATGGAGGTGATACGATGGAGGCCACGAGTGAGACGGTCTACAAGGCAGGGTACATCACACGCACTCGCCTAAAGGTTCGTATGGTACGAATGCCGAAGTATATAGGGTTGAGAAAACGGGCGTCCCACTTGGTGCAAGGCCAGGCCGCGTAGAAATACCTTGAGGTAATCTCAGAAGCTAGGTCTGTTCTATGTCTGCGTGCGGTTGCAGTTGAGAGTATCTACCTCGTGTGTACACCTGAGCTAAATAGGTCTTAACGCGAGAGAGGAGTGAGAACTTATGGGTACGTACCGGACCAAGTCCAAGTACGATACACCTGCAAAGTTCAAGCATGAACCTTGAATTAGAGTCCGATGAGCTGAGTTTGGATCGCCGATTTAGTCAGACGCCCAAGCCATGGTTAGGGTAAATGAATGAGCCGCCGGTTTCCCCGCACCCCGTTCCTTTCCCCGCATCCACCACCACCACCACCTCGACTCGAACGACGACGACCTCCCGCTCGCTGTTGTCGATGCGGTTTTCTGCCTTTTGTCCGTCATGCATCACATCAAGCTCCTTGGCGGCAGAGCGGAACATGCCACACTCTCCATGACACATCCCGCTAGTTAAGTCACGACCCGCTGGCTCCGACGTCCACGTGAGAACGAGCCCCTCGCCGAGGGGAGAGGCTACCGGCGGGAGGGGGAGCGAGGGCGAGGGAGATCTGCGGGGATTGAGCTGTGCTCCCCGGCCGCACAAAAGGAAATCGCAGCGTCAATGGCCGGCTGGGGATGGGAACTCGTGGCTGATGCGAGCAGTCGTAGGTCCGGCCTTCTCTTCTGCATGACGCCCTTCAGTCCTGGCTGACGCTCTAATGGGCTATACCATAACACCACCGTCTAATCGTTTACCCTCCTCGTGCGTATATCTACCCCGCCAGCCGCTAATCTCGCCTCGTCCCCATCTCCTGTCTCATCTCCGACCATGGCCACCCACGAACCCGTAGCTGCTCACCGCGCCGCCTCTGCAGAGGGCATCTCACTCCACACTCAACTCTACGACGGCCGCAAGGCTTCCCATCGGCTCCATGTCCTCGTCGTTGGCTGTGGTATGGGCGGTCTTGCCGCTGCTCACTGTCTCGGCCAAGCAGGACACAAGGTTACCTTATTCGAGTCGGCCGCTGCTATCGGTGAGGTCGGCGCTGGCATCCAAGTCACTCCAAACGTCTCCCGTCTGCTCAGGAGGTGGGGTGTCGGCGACGCTCTCGAGTCCGTCGCCGTCCGCCCAGATGCCATCGTCCTCCGCAAGTACGACACTGGTGAGCGTGTCGCGTATACCAGCTGGGCAGATATGGAACGCCGCTACGGCTCGCCCTACTATCATATCCACCGCGCCGACCTCCACAAGCTTCTCTTCGACCTCGCCGTACCATATATGGACCTCCGCCTCAAGTCAAGCGTAGTCGCCGTTGACCCTGACGCACCCTCCGTCACGCTCGCCACAGGCGAAGTCGTCCATGGAGACCTGATCGTCGGCGCGGACGGTATCAAGAGTACGATCCAACGGGTCGTCCTCGGGCACACGAACCCTGCGGAGCCGACAGGGGACGCAGTCTATCGCGCCATTATTCCCTCGCATCTACTGCTCAAGGATCCGGAGCTCAAGGGATTTATTGACATTCCCGAAATGACCGGATGGATGGGCCCAGGGCGGCACATCATGGCGTACAACATTGTGAGTACTAGCGCGAGTTGATCTCCGTGTAAGTCGGTACAGGAGCTGATCACGTTTGTTCACGCGTACAGCGGGCAAAGAAGGAGTTCAACATCGTTCTCGCACACCCCGACGACGGCTCCGTCGAATCTTGGACAGCCGAAGGCAGCGCTGACAAGATGCGCGCTGATTTCGCCGACTTTGAGCCCCGGTAAGTGCGCCCTCCCGTGTCTTATGCCTCTTCCGCAGGCCGCAGGCTTTTCCATCGTCCATACATTCGTCAAACGCCTACTGACGTAGGTCCGCCCTCTTGACTAGTATCCGGAAGCTCTTGAGCTTTGTCAACTCGACGCTCAAGTGGCGACTTATGGACCGCCAGCCGCTCAAGAAGTGGATCCATCCGTCGTACAAGGTCATCCTTCTCGGGGACGCCTGCCACCCTATGCTCGTATGTGTCTCATCCTTATACGTATATTCAATGCCACTGACCGGTGCACCGCGACAGCCGTACCGCGCGCAAGGCGCTGCGATGGCAATTGAGGACGCCGCCGTGCTCGGGAACCTACTGTCACGGCTGCAGCACCCCGCCCAGCTCAGGGGGCTTCTGCAGGCATACGAAGACCTCCGGCTACCCCGCACTGCTGAGACGCAGCGCCAATCTCGCCTGAACCAAAAGATCTTCCACCTGCCCGACGGGCCAGAGCAAGAGGCACGCGACGCGCAAATGCGTGCGGCGATGGAGATCGAGTTGAAGTTGCTCCGCGGAGAGGGGGGTGAGGCCACGCTCGAAGGCAGCCCGAACCAGTGGGCGGACCGGAAGAAGAACGAGGCGCAGTTCGCCTACGACGCCGACGCGGAGGCCGAGCGGTGGTGGCGCGAGGTGGGCGAGCGCAGCCTTGGTGGTGCGGACAAGTTCGAGAGCGTGCTCTCGAAGCTATGAGTCACCTCGTCCCCCATCTATCACCCTCTTCCTTCGTTCCCATCTCCGGTCTTCCTCCTCCCCATTCCCAGCTTCTGCATTATGCCCCCATTGCTTTTTGGTCCATTGTACCGTTCCTTTGTTATGCGTGGCGTTGGACTACCGGCTATAGGTCTCGACGACCTCCAGGTACGCGGTGTACACTAGCTAGAATGGGCGCGTCAGCGCCACGGTTGACGAGTGGGTTGGGTTGTACAGTGTGCAGCAGTGCAAGGCTGGTGTACTGTCACGATGATTACGATCATGATGACCTTACATGTATTATAGTGTACAATATGGCGATACATATCATCTTTTGCACCTGGTACCAGTTCGTCAACTACGGGTGCCCTAAAATGCTTATATCCTAAGCGACAGTATCCGTTTAGTCCGAGGACTGAGTGAGTGGAAGCTGAAAGCCGAGTCCGAGCCCGAGCCTCAGGAGGGGTTAGAGCTTCGATGGGAGTCCACGAGAGGTGGTTGCTTTGTCGTGTATGCGAGCGTTAGTACGCAAAAAATTATGTCCAGGGGCGTCCCCCATAGAGCGCTCATGAATGTGTCGCACGAACGTCTGGCAAGTACAGTATCAGATACAGCAAGTAGAGTACCTTCAGCCCGTCAATGTCTCGCGGCAGCACTACCGCTAGTTAGCCTTAGGCGCCGGGAGGTTCGGGTGTGTGTCACAATTTAGGAAGGTGTGCCAAACAAAACAAAGCACACTCGCTCGCGCTCTATCGATATCGTTTTGCAACCACCTGCAGAACGCTCCCTTTTCTTGCTCTACTCTCACTCTTCAGGACAATCCAATATGTCAGCGAAGCGTCGCTTGAGCGACGCCAATGAAGCTGGCCGTCCAAGTACACCCGAATCCCAACTCACAGCGGGCGTAGCGGCTCTCTCGCTGCAAGCAACCCCCAAGAGTCAAGGATCCGGGAGCTTCACTGCCAGCGGTGGTTTTACCAGTACGCGGTATGTTCCAATTTGCCGCCGCAGAGACGTCTCACTTATGTGCTCTCTGTAGCGTACGAGAAGTCTATCCATGGATCGCCCACGATATCGAGAAACACGATACGTGTACCTTCGACGCCGTTTTGAAATACCTACTTGGAAAGGTGCACAAAGGTAGCACCCCGTCTGATCCCCT
>MU278719.1:0-16552 GCA_022385745.1 Cubamyces sp. BRFM 1775 | reverse complement strand
GGCTACGCACTCATCAACGTTCTCGAGCCCGGCCCTGTCGAACTCAACTGGGGCAAATACAACAATCGCGCGGTCGACCCGTCCCACGTCAAATCGCTCCTAATCGACTTCCAGGGCAGCGAAGGCATCGACGCCTTCCGCAACCCTCTCCCATGCGTTGTCGATGAGGCGTGGATCGACTCGGAGTCGCTTTCGAAGACCCTCGAGAACCCCTCCCGTGTCAAGACGATCACTTGGACGAGCGCTGCGCGGCTCAGCCGCGTGGAGGTACTCGGCGGCCGCCATCGTACCCAGGCCTTGGCTCAATATGCGGATATCCTCAAGAAACAACTTGTGACCGAAAGAAACAACTTGAGCAAGGCGGAGACAAAGGCGAAGGGCGCTGCGTCGGACAAAGCGAAGAACCTCATGGCAGTTGTGAGCACACTGGAGGATCAGGTTAGGACGGCCGGCTTCATGGCGGCGGCGTTTTACAAGCGCGGTAAAGTGGATATTTGCATTCATGGGTACGTGCAATGCTAACTACGCCGTCTACAGCCGGCTTCAAAGACGTCCACGGCGAGTACCTGTCGATGAATGAAACGAAGCCGGCACTCGGCATGACGTCGGCCGAACGTCTGTTTTCATGGGCATCGAAAGCTGCACGCAAGGCTGAGGAGACCGGAACGACCGAAGGACCACGATCGCCCCATTGGAGTGAGAAAGTCGTCCAACCGCTCTGGAACCACGTTGAGCGCAAGAACAACCACCGGCTGATTCGCATACTCAGTTCACCGTTCCTCTATCCACTTGTACAGGCGCTCATCCCCTTCCCATCCATGCGCGACGGCAAGACGGTCACCATCAAGCAATTCAATGACTTGCTTACACCCGCCAACGCCGGCTTTGGACAGGTAAAGTTTGTAAATAACCCCTCACAGCATTTACACTAACACTCTGTTCATAGTTCTGGGCACAGGTCCTAATCACGAAGGCAAGTCAAATGCGGTTCATCGCGTCAAGTGTCGAGGGATGGCCAGCACTCAATGACGGCGACGTGGACGACCCCGATATCAGCTACAAGATCGACACCATGAAGAGGTACCTCGGCTGGCTTCAGCACCGCCGGCACGAATGTCTTGTCCGCCACCAGAAGATCGCCACCAACGTGGACAATCCCGGCCGAAGGGTACCGTCCAACCGGCTCAAAGGCGTGCTTGCCGACTACTCCGAGCTAATTGACGAGTCCCTGGCCTCACATGAGGTCGAGGCTATCTGGCCGAGCTCATTGTTCGATGAGGTCGACTCCATCTACAAGGACGTCATCTCGGAGCGCTGGTGTCTCTTGCTGGCTCATCAATGTGCAGAACCGGGGCCGCGACCGGAGGAGACGGCCGAAGGCCCATGCGAAGACGATCCAGATGAAGACCCAGAAGAACAGCGCATTCGTAGTACACGAGAGGCGAAACGCAAGGAGCGTTTGAAGAAGCAGCAAGAGCAAGAACGTTTTGCCAACCCTCGCACCTGGGAGGACGCTGTCGAGGCGTACTATGCGCGTGTCGACGTCGCTGTCAAGAAAGAATGGACGCGGGCCCGACAGCGAGCGACGGGATCAGCCCACAACGGGTTGGCGACCGCTCTAAAGCAAGTTGAGATTCGTTGGGAATGGATGAAGACCGTTTGGATGAACGATCCATACGGCGTCCCTCTCCCGCTACCCACTGCGAGTTTTATCGCCGACCTCTTCGACCAACTTTCTGAAGTCCGCCAAGCAATCAAATTCGTGAGTAGTAGTGCTACCATCATACACTCGCAGCGTTCACGGTCAGGCCTGTGGCGAGCGGTTGCAACTGCACGACACGACCGCCCAACCGTTCGCGTCTGCCTAACCAGGCTTGTGGCGAGAATGTCTACATGTACGACACGACCGGTCAACCGTTCGTGTCCGCCTAACCAGTCATGTGGCGAGTAGTCCCTCCTGCCCGCGACTCGCCACCATGGTCAGATTCCCCTCATCATAGGAAGTCGTCGGCATCTCCGGTCTCGCCCCGGAACCGAGATCGACACGACACGACCGGTCAACCGTTCATGTCCGCCCATCCTGCGTGGTTACGCACCTTCTCACATCCGCACTAATTATGTCGATTACAGATATGTCGCACCGTACAGCCCATGGCTGATGTCGTGTCGGCCGGCAAAGGTTCCGCTTTCTATGACCATTCAACAGCTCTATGGGATTACGTTGAGGACAACCCTCTCGTCGATTATCCCGAGAACATTCAAGCTGATGTACGTCCCCCGAGATATGTCCGGGCCAGCCCTAACACTTGATTCCAGCTCCCTACCTGGCTGCTCTCGCTGCTGCCAGAGATCAAGGTACTCGAGGCTCTCCTCAAGCGCAGCAGCATCATGAGCAACGACACGATCTGGTCATCTCCGCTATCTGCGTGGCAGAAGATGCACCCTAGCACGCTCGGCGCCGGGGAGTTTCTGAAAACTTTCAACCCCGTCTTCGAAGGCTGGCGGGGCGATTTTGTTCCGCACATCGACAGAATCATCCAATACCTCTTTTCGCATCACGAACTCGTCAACAAGAGCAATCGGGGCAAGAAAAAGGCCAGCGCAGCATCAGTATCGCGCGTCGAGAAGTACCTCCCGTTTAGCCCCCAAGCGCTGCAAGACAGCGACTTCCTGTACATCATCACGCGAGCGAAGGTCGACTTCGGCATCTCTACACTCAGCGCCAAGCGCTCCTTCTCGTCAATGGGCGTATGGGCTTTTGTCACGTACATCGCATACCTGCGCGTTCACGGCAATATCTTCACCACGCCGACAGGAATCGTCCTTCGGGACGAGCTCCATCGCCTCTTCGGCTTTTTTGCCGTATCCCCTTTCCCCCGTAACCTCGTCCCAGAGCACCTGTATAACAACCATCCTCCGGTCCATGGGTGGATCAATTGGGACCACGTACCGCTCATTTTGGCAGCAGGGTTGCCACGATTCGAATGGATTGGCGAATCATTGTTTGAAGACATCGAAGGTCATGACGACTTGCTCAGCACCACCCTACGACGGAACGACTGGCACAAGTCCCTCAGAAAACTCGTCGACACTGTGCTCGCCATGCCTGCAGCACAGTACGACCCCCTGAACACGGAAGATACGTCTGGCGAATCTACGCGTCTGTCAGGGTGGGTGCAGGAGCCGCTGGATTGCCTCATTCAAGTACGCCGTCTCTACTAGTTCCCTCCCACGCACATGCTAACGATCTCTTAGTCAATTGCGCTCAATATGCAGCGTCTCGAAATACAAGCTGTCGTCGGCTATCCTACGGAAGACCGGCCGATTGTATTTGACCGAAACAACCTCGCCTTCGCCTTCCCCACCGTCCAGGATGCTGCGGTCGGTGCCATCCACGATGTCCACACGTCGCTCAACGACTGGGAAGATGATGACCCAATCCGTTTTGGCAAGTACATGCGCGCCGTATACAACGACAGCGGCGTTGCAGGCCTTGAAGATCCACTTTCCCAAGCCCCTCCGCACTTGATCAAGGACGGCTGGCTTGATCTGCCACCCCTCTCGCCGGAGGAGATCGCACGCTTCAAGGTACGCTTACGCATCGCATCATGTTTACATCTGCATGCTAACTCTATCCCCAGCGCGAAGGGCAAAACACAGAAGTACCTACCAGAGAACTCGGCGAGAAACCCGAGCAGTCCCAGAAGTCGCGCTCCAACAGTCCAGCCACGCGCCCCGTGGCAGAGCAGCCCCAGTCCAGTCCCCAAGTGCCAATGGACACCGACCCCAACGAGTCCCCGGACCTCGTGCCGACGCAACTTATACACCAGGACGATACGCCCCTAGCAAGCCGCGGAGAGGCACAATCGTCGACGAGTGCACAGTGCTCCATCTCGAGCGACACCTCCAGTGTCATTGCGGTCGCTGGCACCCAGATTAGTACTAGTCAATCTGAAAAAGGTACGATCAACATTCACATCTCTCATAACTGACTACGAGGCTTCAGATGCGGCTGTCCATGAGCATGCGACCATCCCGTCTAAACACGACCGGCACGCCGGTCGTGTTCACACATACCTCCTTACAGCGAGCAACATGGAATCCCGTCATGAGGCCACAAACGCAATCGACCGTGTGCATTCAAGGATACTGGGTGCACACGACCGGTTCCCCGGTCATGTCCAAGTTCCAACGTAGCGATGTGCTGTACTCGCACGCCATCGCACAGCGTAGTGCCGCTTCAAACAGCGAATACCCCTCTCGCCATGTAGTATTGATACCAACTCACCACCTTCCCAGACGCCTTGTCTCCTTTCGTCGTCACTCCTCTCGCGGCACCCTCTCTGACCAGGCTTCCAAGTGCCTCGCCCACGTCTGACGTTGAGGACACAATCGCTTCGAATCCCATCACCCGCCCCAACACTCCTCCGAGTCCCAGCTCTAGCGAATCGGACATTCCGCCGAAGAAGAAACGCCGCACTGTTGGAGGTGCGTACCATATCTTTGAGTCATCCCCGTTCCAGGGCTCACACTGCCTAGTAGGTTCTACCGCTACGGTCGCCATTGCAACCCGCCACTCTGCCAGGTCAAAGAACGACACCAAACTCGCAAGCGCGACAGGCCAAGCTGCACCGGCCGCTTCGCACCGCCCTTCCGTCTCTGCCGCGGAGCAGAGCAACCGAATCCCCCCCGCCAAGCACGGTGTGAAGACGAGTTCGGGCAAAGGCAAAGCTGGCCCCTCTGCTCAGCCTCGTGATGAGGTCTCTGAGGGCTTGGCCCCCCCTCCCAAAAAGGCGAGACATGGCCAACCTAGGATGGAGAATTACGCCTAAATATTCAGAGGGTTAAGGGATGAGGAATTTCCGTACTGTCGCGTTGGGCTGTAGAGCGATTGTACGGATACATATTACCACGCGGCGGACGGTGAGTACTAGAACCCAACGCGCGAGTTCACATGTCTTTGCCAACGTTAATGCAGATCATCAATGTACCTCATTCATTCACTTTCTCACCACGTAGGGAGTCCCGGCTATGTACCACACCAAACATTGGTAATTACAAAGAGAATGGTACATGTACATCTACTCGTGTTCACCACCCCCGCGTCCCGTTTCCCATGTCCCTTTCCTTGGCAGCGCCTTTGTTTCCATGTGCATTCAGCTGGCCAGCCGAGTTTCGAACGTACGCATGGACCTGACAGCTCGACGTTGTGGATCTTCTATCGCGCGTTGCGAAGCACTCTCACGTTTCCTACCTTGAGCGTCGACTTAGTCCCGTCCTACACGTACAGTATCAGTAATCGCATTTTGTTGTTCTGTTTGTAAGCGTGCAACGTACGTCAAAGCCGTGTACGGTCTGAGAGCACGTTTGCCCACGCAGCTCGCGTTCAGGCGTGTCTGCAGAAGCTTCCTGGCGCAGACACCATGACACATTCGGAGCGTGCGCTCTCACAGGCGGTGTTGACATCGTCTTCGTCGGCGCAGAGCTCGCCATCATCGAGCTGTTCTTGATCGAGAGAAGCTTGGGCGGGGCAGTCTTCGTGGAGGAGAACTCAGCGGAGGGCGCGGCCTCGACTAAGACTGCGGGCGGACAGATGGCGCCGGACTACATTCAGGCAAAGTCAGTGTTAGGTCAGTATACGAGCGCGGACGAGGCGAACCTTGCGAGGGGCGATTACCTCGATCTAGGACGCAGTGGCCTTGTACGTGCTCGAGCGATCCCGTTCTCGCACTGGTACTACGAGGCTCGCCCGCGGAGGCCATCGCGGTGTCCATGAACGAGGACCAGTCCGTGTCCATGGCGGACCCGATGTGCGTGAGGTCTGGGTGTCCATTTGGCAGCGGGCTCAAGGCGTTCGCGTAGGGCGAGGATGGCCAAAGTGGAGGCGTTCTAGTTTCAGGAGGTGTTCGTGACGAAGATCTTGTGTGCGTCCCGAGTCCTATTGGTCGCTCTCACGTCGTCGTATCCGTACGCTTTCTTTCACTGCTCCACGTAGACGTCCCTGTTCCTTAGTCCAGAACTGGCGTGTCAGCTCGAGCAAGATCAGAGCCTAGACAGTGAGCAGCATACCCGTCGTCGAGCTTTGGGCTGATTCTTCGATCACCTTGAGCGGAGTCCCATCGACGACGAGCAAGAACCCGGTATGCGCAGGGTGCGTCCTGGGCCTGGCGGGCGATTCTCGCTTAGCGTCTCGCTTGGCGAGGCCAAAGCAAGCCGTATCGCGCAGCTGCCTGCTACCAGAACGGTGCAGGAGGTGGGCGGTGGTAACTTGCACGGCGGGCACAGCAGCCAGGCGCTCATGTGCCGCATCGCGACCTCCTCTCTCTCGCGCTCTTCCCATCTCCTACCGTGCTGTCCTTCGCCTCTCGAGTTCTAATTATTCACTCTTGGCTGCGCTCACTCGCCCTATGTGCCAGGGTCTGGCGTCCACGAACATGGTGTGAACTAACTTTACAGCTACATACTCTCTTCTATCTGCGTGGGGACACCTCGTGAACCCCGCCCTACTCTTTCAGGCATCCCCTCCGTCTTGGCGACCACCTCCCCAGGTGCGCTTTGTCCTGAGCTCGGTGCGGAGGGTGTCTCGGAGACGTCTGCACGCACCAGGGAGGAAGGAAAGGCGGGGACCTGCGTACGCTACCTCAGGTACGTAGACCCTCTCTATTTACGTTCCATTTTTCTTTGTTCGTCCTGTCTCGCTGACCACACCCCTCTGTTATCGATGCTTCATGCTTACTCCACCAGCCGACCGAGTTTGCTTGGATGGTTAGGCACACGGCTCCGACGCGACGCTTCTGCCCGACATCCAGTGTGCAGGCGACGGACGCCTTTATCGGTGCGTATGCGCACCCATTCCTGCACGACATGCTGACCGAGGAGTACCAGCCCGGCCGCACGCTCCTCTCGCCTCACGCTGAGTACAGTGTGCTAGGGCTTGACTTTGATACCGTGCCTATCACGCTCGCAAACACAGCGCGGCTGCATGCGAGGTTGCGCGAGCAGTACCTCGGGCTGAGCGCGGCGTTGAGCTGGGTGCCGACCAACTATGGCGCACCAAGCTATCCTTAGGATAGTACTCGAGTAGGTTTAGCTACGCGGCTCCGTGCTCGATAGATGAGCGGTGTATTATAGTTGCTGATATGCTTCCCGCCCGTCGTGGCTCACAATTGGTTTGCGCTGTCGAGCGAGGCAGCACATGGATAGGTCCTTCCCGATGCCCGAGAACATGCGCTGGGATGCGCCGGTGTGCATGCTCTCGTCGCAGCAAAATGGGCAACTAGCACTTTCGGCGTCGTCCTCTTGCCTGCCTTTCGGGCATCGGGCTATTGTTCATAGCGAGTGCAACGTTAAGTAGGCTGCGAGCAAGGCATCTGCCGGCCCGCGCGTACAGCTAGTACTTAGTAGATTTAGACCCCCCATTGCTACTCCCGCTCGGTACTGAAGAGGTCAGCAATGTACATCATTTGTTCACATCATCACCTCGTAGGGAGTTCCGGCTATGTGCCGCGCCATACATTGGTAAATTGAGAAGCAAAGGTCACTGTACATTTTCCCATCCCCACCACCCCGCCGCGTGCCATCTCCCAAGCCCCTGACCTCCGCCCCGCCTTTGTTTCCATGCATCCTCAAGTGTCTCACAGAGCGGCTGCTTTGCAGGCGTTCGCAAGATCGCACGGACAGTCTCGACCTGCAGCTCACGCTTCGGGATCTTCTCTCGAGCATTGCATAGTTCTGTCGTCGGGCGCGCGTTTCCTCGAGCGCTGCAATGGCCCCGTCCTGCACGTACAGCGTCAGCATTGGCATTTTCTCGTTCCTTGCTGTCAGCGTGTAACGTACGTCAGTACTGGGGACGGCCTGAGAGCGCGTCTGGCTACGCGGCTCAGGTTCATGCGTGGCCGCGGGAGGCTCGTGGCGCATAGCGGAGCGGGCGCGGCAGCAGGCGGCGGTGCTGGTATTGTCTCCGTCGGCGCATCGCTCGCCTCGATCGAGCCGTTCTTGAGCCAGACGACCGTGGGCGAGGCAGTCTTCGTCAAGAAGAACTCCGCGGGGGGCGGGGGCTCGGCCGCCAGTGCAGGCAGATAGATGTCGGACTGGATGGAGCCCGACTACATTCAAGTAAGGTCAGTGGTGGGTAAGTATACGAGCGCGGACGAGGCGTACCTTACGAGGGATGATGTCCTCAATCTATACCACGCAGCAATCTTGTACGCGCGCGGGCAAATGCTGTCACTGACGCTGAAAGATGCAGATCATCAAAAGCCCAGATCATGTTTAGCAGAAAACAGAACATACCTTTCGGCGCACGAAGAGGGCGGCTTTCATGGTATCCACGCCCAGCAACAAGCAAGTCTGCCTGCCGTCAACTGGCAGGGGCTTATCGTCCTCGTACTCGTAGTGCCAGACTAGCTCGCGACGGCCGTTACGGTGTCGATGAACGCGGAGCAGTCCATGTCGAGGGCGGGCGCGGTGTGTGAACGCGCGAGGTGGATGAGGCCTGGGTGCTTCTCATGCAATCCGGTTGGCAGCAGGATGAAGGCGATCACATCGAGCAAGAGTCTGGTGTGCATAGTCCTCGGGGGTTGTTTAGGTTCCAGCGCAAACCCGTGGCGGATGAAGTAAGTAGCAGAGTGTCAGAACAAGTCTGTAAGGGCGCGTCCTGGCCGTGGCGGGCGATGCTGGCTTCTGGTCTCGCTTGGCGAGGCCAAAGCAAGCCGTATTGCACAGCTGCCTGGCACCAGGACGGCGGCAGAGGGAGGAGGTGCGAGTCGTAACTTGCACAAGCCACGACGGGCAGCTAGGGCTGCCAGGCGCTCGTTCCCACGTGCCGGATTGGGCCAGGCTGACCTCCTCCGAGTCCTCGCTCTCCTACCTCCTCCCATCTCCCTCCTAGGTCACTGAGCTATGGTTTGTCTCGGGCTGTATTTCTCCACTATTACGCGTGCTCACTCGCCCTATGTTGATAGGCCTGACTTCCACGAACACGGTGTAATCTAACTTTACCCATTCGAACTGCGTTCTCAATGCGCGGCGGCACCTCGTGAGCCTCGCCCTTCTCTTCCAGGCAACCCCTCCGCCTTGCCGACCACCTCATCAGGTGCGCCTTGTTTCGAACTCGGCGCGCAGGATGTCTCGGAGACGTCTGCACGCACCAGGGAGGAAGGAAGAGCGGCTGCGTACGCTACCTCAGGTACGTAGACCCTCTCTATTTACATTCCTTTTTTGTCGTTCGTCCTGTCTTGCTAACCACTACCCTATTGTATTCCTCCTTCGGGATCGCCTCACCAGCCCACTCACTTCACTGAGTCTGCTTGAGTGCTTACGCACGCGGCTCCGACGTCACGTTCGTGCCCGGGATTCAGCACGTTCACCAAGATCCTCTCCAACGCGTTGATCGATAACTCTTTTCCCCCTGGCCAAGCTCCGCCATGGATGCTCCCCGCCTACCGCTGGACAACTCTCAGGGGAGAATCCGAGGGAGTCGCTGGAAGCGAAGGCCACGGCCAGTTCGCATACATAGGACGGTTCCATCGGTATGCACACAAAACCTTTCTTGCACTACCCACTGACGGAGCTGGCTCAGCCCGGCTGCACGCTCATCTCGACCGACGTTGAGCACGACGCGACCATGAGGCCGTGCAGATCATGCCCGCGATCACAGCGCCGCTGCATGCGAGAATGAGCGAGCAGCACCTCGGGCATCTTGCTTGCTTGCGGGATAGTTGTCAAGAGCGAGCGCGGCGTTGAGCTGGGCGCCGACGAGCTATCAGGCACCAAGCTGCCCTTCAGACAACTAGTACTTCAGTAGCAGTAGCCACGCCGCTCGGTATTCAATAGATGAGCAGTGTACCTTAGTCGTTTGCTTGCCGCCCGACATCGCTCACAATTCATAGTTGCATAGAACGCTAAGGTTGTTGATACCAACGGCAATGCTCGAGCCCAATGTAAATCGGAACTGGGCCAGCAGTCAACGCCCAGATCCAAGCAGCCCATTGAGGAAGTGTGCAAAATAATCAATAATTAGCTCGTCCAAAAGTGGTAATCACGTTCGCATCCGACCACCTCCCAATCAAGCACACTTTTTTCCTCGCCCCCGCTCACACTCTACATAGAACATTGCCATCGTCGCAGACCATCAAAAAGGCTAAAGGCTATCAAAATGCCGTACCCATCCCGACTCAGCAGTCAAGAACGCGCATGGACGCCGTTCAGTTCGGACGACGACGGCGAAGAGGACATCCAGTGGGACGAAGACGAGCAAGACCGCGCTTTGTATGTCTTCTCTCCTCCGCCGACATTGAGTAGCCTTGCTGATGGACGGTGCAGACGAGGCGCGATGGAGGTTCTAGGACGCGACGCCTTTGAAGCACCAAGCAGTGAAGGGTCTGCGCCGGCTTTCGACGGCGCTTCCGTTCCCCCCACCCTCGACGCGGACGATGCCATGGTGCAGAGCGCAATACACGCCAGCGTGATGAACGTCACCCAGCCCAGCCCGACGGACGACGCATACAACGATATGCAAGCGCGCGACCTCTCGCTCTCTACATTGCGTCGCATGTACGATCTCGACGACGAGAAAGGCGCGCTCAGCGTGCTCCGCAAGAAGCACCGACTGAAGATCAACTGTGATTACCAAGTCGACCCAGAAGACAAGGATTTGCTATGGCATATCGCCGAGGTATTCATATGCGCATTCATCTGACGACGCTAGCACTAACTCAAACCGACAGCACCGTCTCGACTACATGACGCGCGTTCCAAAGGACATGGGCTTCGGCGCGGTCTTGCCCAATGTCCAGCATCCCAGAGCAGGTGGACTGGTCGGTTGGAACTTCAAGATGACGTTCACGCGACGGTATTGGTCGTACAAGGGTGACATCGACGTCCTCGCGTACAATCCGCGAGGCAGCATGCTCTGTATCGGCGATACCGACGCGAACGAGAACGTCTGGCTATGCTACATGCCGGAGCAGGCCCTTGAAGCGTTCCCAAGCCCTGACTTGATGACTGCGGGCAACGGCCCCACTGTCATGGACCCCGTCTTGTGCCGCGTCACCATCGCGATGCTCCTCTTCATGATGACCAAGTCTGGTTATCGCGACATTCACGTTAAATATCCCCCGGTGGCGACTGAAGCGGTGTTCAAACAGGCAACCGACATTCTGTGAGTTATCTATGCTGTTCACCCGTAATGATACGTTGGCGATTGTGACTTACAGCAAGCATTTATAGGACTCGTAACAACTGGGAGTTCTCTGTAGAAGAACTCCAAGCGTTACAAGATACGCTAGACGAATGGTATCCTTGGTGGTGGGACAACGCTCCTGAAGAGTACAAGGACGCGATTCCACCTGGCCGCGTGCCCGTTGCCGTTGTAGTGAAGTACGGCCAAAACCGCAAGATATGCATTGACACGTCCAAACGCCTCGACGCCGAGTCGTGGTCTTTGCAGTGGGACTTTTCGAAGCTATCTCGTGTCGCGATGGCCATCGCGACGCATTACGGGTAAGTACATCTTCAGTTCGCGTCACCTGCCGAGGCTCATAGGACAACATCGCTACAGAGCAACTCCTGTTGCGTCCTGGGAAGAGCGTGGTGTCGACGACATCCTCGCACGGGACGAAGTACTCTACACCACCTCGGATGTCGCAACCCGCGAGGCCATCGAGTCCTTGGACGAATATGACCTTCTCGACGCTGATGGTGTCGAAATTCCCATCTTCAATGCAGAAGGTCGACGAATCCCACGACGCCTCGCCATCTTCGACGAGCCATACACACCGTGCGGCATCCTTCAGGACCTCTCGAAGGTCCCCTCTCTTTTCGAGACAGGCTCGGGTGACATCGACGCAACCACCTTCGAGATCGAGACGAGCGAAAGTGGACGGGCAATCCTCGCTGAAGAGGTACAAGTTGCCGGTTTGATATGCCCCCATGACACCCCAACGTACTACCTCTACCCCCTATTCTACTCACAAAACGTCGGCCAGTGGCAGGCCAGCGGTATCATAGCACCCCTCTCCTCTCACGTCACGAAGCTCAACCACGATATCGCGCAACACGACCATCACGCGTCCGCTGTCGTTCCTGTCAAAAGCCAGTGCTACAACACCTTGTCCCACTACACCAGAGAGTCCGCAAGGGATCACATTGCCCAACGCGGGATACTCACGGGAGCGGCAGGTGGATCCTGGGCCGACGATAACAAAACCACGAATACCGCCACTTACCTCCGCGGAACCTGCGATCAACGCGACCCGCACGAGCACCTCGCCGACCAGGTTTCCCGCGCGGATGACACCCACCTGCGACTCGAAAATGTCTACTTATTCCACATGCAACGCATGGCCCCCAAGTACCGTGACGGCGCGCAGTTTTACGAGAGCGTAGTTTTCCCCTTAGCGCAAGCTTGCCGGCAACCCAACGTTCTCGCTAGCATCAAGGCGACGAGCATCGTTTTCAAACCGGACGTGAGTTCTCTCATCCATTTAGACCACACTACTGCGGTGCTCAGAATATTTCACAGATCTGGCCGCACGCGATGCTGTGGGCGATGTACCCCATGAACGTCCTACTCAAGCAGATTTGGCACAACCACATCCGACCCACTCTAGGAGAGCACCCCGACAAGCACCCCGACCACGTTTACGTCGAGCTCCTCGCTGTCAGCGAGAGGCTCATAAACTACGGCCACACCGGATCAATGCGCGTGCTCACCACAGGTCTCATGCGCCGTCTTTGGCCCAGTCGCGCCATTGTGGACACGGGCTTTCCCGCATTCGCGCCTGCGCTCTCGTTCGGTGGTGAAAACTCCACGCTCCCCGTCATGAACATCGAGAAGTGGCCGATTGATTTGGAAACTGGACGTCCGTTATACGCAACGAAGCGAGCAATGGAGCTCACGTATGGCAAAGCACACTTCCTGGTGAGTTACAAACACATATCAATATCTAGATCCCTACTGCGGCCACAAGCGCTACACAACCGGGAGACCGGTCATGTTCATCGGTCATGTTCATCGCAGCCACCTGTACATACCTGGGCTGCATTTATCGGGTGGCAGCTCATGTCATGACCGGCCTCCCGGTCATGTCCATGTTCAGACGACTCCGCCAACACTCCCAGGAGATCGGTTGTACAAGGAGTCAGTAGTACATGACCGCGCTCGCGTCTACGCGTACTCTGCCTGACACGACCGGCTGCCCGGTTGTGTTCTGTATGTCTGGTGTGTGAATGTACGCTTACGTCTCACACAGAAATACATTACCCTTTTCGACATCCGAATCAAAGCAGCGACAACAACGCCCCAGATGGCGTTCAGCGCTGATCCCTATGCACCTCGTATCATCATCATGGCCGACATAGTCATTGACGCGTTCGTCAAGGATGTCCTCGCCTTCGTGCGTGAGGAGCTCGATACGGAGATATCAGGCCTGCTCAAGGACCGCGCTCATGACGATCACAAATGGGCCGTCCGACGTCAGAAGTCGTATAAGGCCTGGAAAACGTCTTCGCATCCCTTGGACTATGGGGAAGGCAAGAACACGCTCGGAGACCTCGTCCACCTTGTGTCGTCTTCCCAAGAGGACATCCGTGTTGGCCTTCCTCACTCTGCTGCGCATTCAATTTCGCTCGAAGATTTCGTCGATCGGATCCTCAAATGGGCTGCATCTGGCGTCAAAAAGCCTCGGGCCCCCCTCTGGTCCAATGGGGCATGTGCGTACATTCTCCGCACGGTCCTCGCTGAAGTCAAGCGCTTCCTGCGCGATCACACGCCTCAGGAGCGTGATGTGGAGTTTCGTCGTGCCCTTGTAGGACGGCTGGTCGCCCATAAAGTCCGCTTCATCCCCGACGCACCTGTCAGCCCCTCCGGTGTGGGTGCACCCTCGCACAGGCTCTCACTTCATGCATGGACTAAACTTGGCGCAACACCATCGGCCCTCGTCCTTGGAACTCAAAACGCGCTATCACACGCTGAACGACTTCAAATCGAGCTTCAGGCCTCGGCCAGCCAGGCGGAGGTTAATGACTGCCGTGCCAGCTGGACTGCTCTGACATCAATGATTGAAGACTTCCTCCCCCTTCTTGCCCGCCGGGTCCTCCCTAGTGACTGGTCCATTGAGCGTGTGCGGAACCATGCCAAGCCGTTCATCTTGGAGGTGTACAACTGGGGCCATTCGCGTTTTCTCCACGATCAGCAACACTGGACATGTCAGCTCGCACTTGTCCTCGCCTTCTTCCTCACTAAAGTCACACCTTGTGTCTTCTTTCCCTCCGACATTCCTGAAACTGTGAGGAGGAATATTGTCAATGCTTCACCCCGGAGCCCACGGCTGTGTATTTCATCAGTCCGTGAGCTTGACTGGGTTGAATCCAAGTCTCAGGGGAAGAAGGGCTTCAGTGAGAAGAACTTGTACTTCACGCAGGCAGCCCTCGTAATTCTCGCATGGATCGATCCGTCATCACCCCTTCGGGTAGAGCTTGCAAAGCCATCTGGTGACATTAGGTTGTGGAACACAAAACATGGTGCGTTTCTAAACTTCAGCTTGATCCATTATCTAATTGCTATTCTTTTCTAACAAGGTGCAAAAGGCCTTGGCCCAATCAATCTTATTCGCCTTGGAGTTTTGTATGGGTCTGGTGGACGCATACTTACTTCGCCTCGGTTTGGTGATACATATTTTTGTTTGCCTGAGGATTCACTTATTGCTTGGTTAGATGAGATTAAGGCCTCTCTTTCAAAAACCCCATCAGGACCATTTATGCTTATTTCTAAAATATTTGGGTTAGAGATCGCTGTCAAGCTGCGTAACAGTGGTGAATTCCCCATGATGGCTGCTTCTCGTGTTGCTGCTATGCAGTCATCTATGCGGTCATCTGTGGCCATGTCCCGTACGCTTTCAACTTCTTCTGCCAGTTCTGCAACTTCTTCAAAGCATTCACTTGATGATGATTACGATTTACCTATTCCTTCTAAGCGTAGTCGGCATTTGTGAGGCTGGTCCAGGTTGTAGACTATTAGAATCTTTGTCCATTACACAGTTATGTTTTTAGTTACTTACTTACCTCATACAACTATAGCATAATAATTAAGATATGAATACATGAAATCTGAATACATAAAAGCTTTCCTCCAGCTTATAATATGCATGACATGGCCCCTCTAATGTAAACATAATCTGATAACACTGTGCTTATAAAACTATGAAACTGTTCAAAATCTTTGTATGCTAATAATATTGGTATCATAGAGATGGACATGTTCATAGCTACATATAGCATACAATTATGTTATACCTATACTTTAAGCCTAAGGGCTAAGCTTGTGCTTGAATATGATGCTGATGATCTTGTTGTCTCCCATCACCTGATACTACATCTGCCACAGACATTCTGAGGACTGTGCACCCTGCTCCAGGCAGCACCTGCCCTTCCACATGTGGATTGTACTGCACCTCTAGCTTGTACCACTCGCTGCAGGATGGGGGCTGGAACTGCTCTTCTAGGGCAGTCTTCTTTCCCTCCCAAGTGATACTTAGCTTTATTAACACATTAAAGGGAAACCTCATGTGTTAACCTGACTCCATTGGACTACTGCTTAAACAGCTCGCCCGTGTTGACTGCTACTACAAGTCCTTGCAGTTGCGTAGCCAGATGCACCATGTCACAACCTCAAAGTCCAACCCTGAGCCCGCCCTTTGCCTTCTCTACACTCTGTTCTCCGACTTTGGCTTCTCCAATATCCACCCTCTGTACCCTGCTCCGCTCTTACTTGTATTTCTCTGTCCATTCAACTCATAACCTCTATGTCTCAGATAGTCCTTACAGTCCCCATCTATATGAGGCTTTGCTGACTGAGGTCTTTTGTTCTGACATTTTTTTACTTATCTAGTACATCAGTCAATGATTCTATTGGGATTACACTTACGCATAAATACACTGCACCAGAAAGTAGTAGCTACTCAGTTTGAAAATCTTGTTAACCGACCACACTGGTCCGAGATCCAATTCCTGACCTCTACTGCCGACTCTTGTCACTCCCATTCCATTCCAGTCTCTATTGCTTAGTTACATTCTATCTGTCTGCCTTTCTTCCGTTAAGTCTGACCTCGACCTCAAGTCCACCTCCATTCGTATCTAGACCGTCCTAAATAGAGGGCACTTAAGTAATAAGAATCCATGGATTGCCAAGAGCCTCGCAGAAGTCTTCACCAAGTGCTGGTTTGATCCTTTTCCAATTTCTCTGCTTTTTCCATCATTCATCTGAGTTGATGATGTCTTAGGGTTGTAACAGGGTTTAGAGTCAGAAGTTGGAAAAAATGTCCACAAACTGAAGCCTAAAGGAAAACTTGAGTAAGTCAGGTGCAAGTAGGGGCACCCAAGCAGGTAAGTAAAGACAGTCAAGTGTTCAAAAAAAGCAAAAAGAGCAAAAGCTAAGACGGTGTAAGGAGGGGTGAGCAGGAAAAGTTAAGGCTGTGTAAAGTTAGGGAGGGGCGAGCTTGCGAGCCCGCTACTAGCAAAGCGAGTACGACTACTAGCAAAGCGAGTACGACTA
>MU278718.1:0-16588 GCA_022385745.1 Cubamyces sp. BRFM 1775 | reverse complement strand
GGAAGATCGAATGACACGCCGACCATGATGGGTGATGATGAGAAGCTGACTGACTGCGCATTGTGCCACGTTGATGATCACGTTGCTGCTCAGTCATCCGCTTACTCAGGTCCGACACGTGACTTTTAGCTAATCCTTTCCCACTTGACTCGCACTGATTTGCCATGTCCAGGTACCAATCCAAATTGGTGCGTGACAGCGGTTGCACGCGACATAGTCGACGCCATATTGAAGGCGCCTGCGAATGGAAAGAGTCCCGCCGTATATTGGAGCAAGCCCGAACAAGAAACACGTGTAGTAGCAATGTACAAGAAGTGGGAGGCTCAAGGGGGCGTTTGGACAGCGGCGGCAGAGAAGGTACGTCTTTTGCTATTAACCGCTGACTTTATTTCACTCATGATATCCCAGACTCACATTGAGCAGCTTGAACATGTCCGTAAGGGCTGTCTCGCGCGGTCGCGCAATGATGTACGCTCAGACGGTAGCCGAATCGAGGGATCCCATAAAGGCTGGAACGGCCTCCAGCGCTCCTACGCTAGCGGCATCGAGTCGCTGAATGCTCTGTGCCACGACTTCGTCCTTCGTCGCAATACCCGGATAGAGACGGCCGCGGATGACGCACCGCCCTTCACCCTCTCCGCGTACGGATCACACCACGTCCGTCTGGTCAACGCCTGTGCAAAGCTGTGGAACTTGCAGCTCGCAACTCTCCGGAAGGGCGGGAAGATGTTACCAGCAGGCCTCCACTCGCTCCCCGAGTTGATGCCCGCGAGCAGCGGCGAGTCGTTCGGCCTCCTTGCGATGAGTTCAGCGACCGCTGCTTATCAGTCCCTTGCGGTCATCAAGGAGGAGCCTGAAGACGACCTTCTCGATCTATCTTCTCAAGATTTGCTCAATGCCACCCGGATACTCACCGAGATTGGTGTGGACCCAGACTTACTACAACATCCACTTCAACCGGCGGCTTCTTCAAGTCTGTCAGTGACTCAGAATGGCGGCGCCTCGACGGGCGACTCAGAGCTGTCACATACAAACACCACCCGCAGCAACTCCCAACTCACACCATCGCTTCGGCTGATCTCAACCGAGCCCATCGACGTCGACGCCGCCGCCCTGGCCGACTCAACCACGAAGCAGGAGGATGGCTCAAACCATCCCGAAGGACCGGTAACCTCGTCAAAGGTACGTATTGTCAGTACCACGAGGTATCTTAAATTCTGAGCTCATTCTCCTTCAAGCGCAAGCGTCAGGCAGCTGAGATGGACGGTGATGACGGCGATGTAATCGATCTCACTGGTCCCAGTACACCGGCGTGTGAAGTGCCGACGGCTGCAACACCTGCACCCCTTCAATCTACAGTGCCGACACCGATGACTGTGGTGTCCAACATCACCCTCTCGTCTGATCTACCAGCGTCGCTGACGTCAGAGAACCCAAACCCATCTCAACGATCACCCAAGAAGCCCCGTCTCGTTGTCCCAGGAACTCCAGGCGCAGCATGGAGACGACCAACGAATGTTGCAGCAGCATCAACGTCTGCCCAGCGCGGCTTTATGCAGAGCAGCGTAGCGTTGTCGGAAGCGTCGGATACAGCTGTAAGTATTTGAATCCCGCTCTAACGTCAACGTCAAGGCTCACGCTCTTGCTCTCATCAGGCACGTAACCATAGTAATTCACAGATCAGCGAATTCTTTTCTGCGCAGCGCCCCGGACACAACACACTCTCGTCCTCACGTCCTCACCTGCCGAGGCCAACCATCTCTGGACTGACAAGATCGCAGCGCGTCATCTCGATCGCCACAGGCATTGATCCGCGCAGTCTAACCTTCACCCGCGGCGAGTCGGACGCATTTTTTCTCTTCATGCGACTTCGTAAGGAACATCGGTGGGCATCCTTTAGCATGACGCCATTCGACTGGGTGTGCGCTGCATCAAGATACAACCTGGAGGTTGATCGGCTCAAGCGCGAACGCGGACTCGCGCTCACATACAAGACCCCACGTGCACTCATGGAGAAGCTTGGGGAGATCGAGCCTAGAATCCTTGCGCGGCTGATGTCTGGCGACTTCCGTTGTAAGTTGCATCCTCGTAATCATGTCTGTGCCTATACTAATCCCCGTACTATGCCAACAGCGAAGACATCAAACAATGAGTCGTTCTGGCGGGAACACTGCCACGCAGTCCCCCTTGGGACGAAGATCTCGACGAGCGAAGGCACAGCGAAGAAGCGGCAGGTTAGTTAAGGCTTGTATATCGCTCATTGCAATAGCTGACCCAACGCGTACTTCCCAATATAGCGTAAGAATCACACATGCAACAGATGCAAGACGATCATGTACCCTGGTCCCGAGGGATCACCGCTCAACCACAAGAAGTTGTGCTGCCGCGACGGTGTACGGCAGACCGGGCAAAAGGTCTCCAAGGTACTCGCTGGACAGAAGGTCGAGGTCGTCGAAGAGCCTCCCCCGTTCCCTCAGCCGGCAGGTGTCTTTATGAATGGCACACATTTCTACCCACGCCAGTTCCTACGCGCGGTCGGCGAGCTCTATCAGCGCGTCATCGTCGAGGGGAACTCGAACACCACGCATGCCATGGAGGACCTCGCGTTCGCTGCGCTTTTACAGGATTGTATTCTCGTCATTCCCGCAACCGCGTCGGCTCCCCCGCAGGTTCTTTTTACACTTTACAAGTCCCTGACGCTTGGCGATTGCCCACCAGAGCTCGTCGTTGAACACGAAGGCACACAATACCTACGCATCGATGAGCTCTCCGATTCCTTGGACGTGCACGCTCAGGCTCTCTCTACAGGCCTAATGGCGAGCACTTTGGCCGGCTCAAGTGCCGCGATAGCTTCCAGTGCGACGGCGAGCTCGACCGCACAGGCATCGGTGAGCTCGGGCGCGGCAACGGCGAGCTCGACCACAGCGATCTTGGGCAGGACAACGGCAAGCCCCGGTGCAACAGCCGGCGTGAGCTCGACGGCAAACTGAGCGGCAGCATCGGTATTGGCGGTGGCGGTAGCCAGTTCGGACATATGGTGAGGTTGGCGGACGAGGTTGGTGTTGGGCCGGTGCACATTGATGGTGTAGATGCGGCGGCGGCGGTGGCGGACAGTTGGGGTGAGTGCGTATGTGCTAGTATAATCTTGATTGGTTCTTCAAGGTGGTTCATTATCGTATCAGCACGTATGGTTAGCTATTTTGTACGAGTATGATAGTCCGTTACGACGTTCAACACGTCTGACGCAACAGTAGATAGATATGCAGTATGTCAATAAACGATAGGGTGCTGAGTATTCAAAAAAGACGCCGGTGAGCGTTGTCACGTGCATGGCGTTGGATGCAAAAGGTCCCCCGGCGTCTGTTACTTCCTGGGTTAGGGTTTCCGTTGGTCGATTGGTCTGGGGGACCAAAAAGGACCAAAATCGGTCCCCCCTTGCAATGGCGGAGTATCCCCGTGCCGCCTGGATTTTTGTGGCGAAAAGCAGCTTGAAGCCCTCGTCGATGCCCTCAGAGTCGTCGTAACAACTTGAGAAGTGCCATTGAGGGTAATCAAAGGGAGGGAGAGGTGTTATGATGAGTGTGACATAGTAGTCGAATCTACGCTGGGCCTGTCTCACGGATATTGAGGCCAGCAAGTTGTGAAGAGACGGTTGTTAAAGCGAGGGACTCGCCGGGTACTCCCTGGGGCAATCTAGTCATACCCTAATTGAAAAATCTGACGAGGGCCTCTTCGAACCGCATACTGATATGCGCAGTCCCTCACCATTAAGTCATTACGGCCACTAACTTCACTATACAACCCACTGCAACATCGGTGTGGAGTCCTCGTAACGCGTCTGTCGAGAAATCAATTGCATCAAGTATGAACACGGCGGACTACAAAGTGTGCTAGAAAAGATATCCATCAGACATACGTCCGGCTCGCTGGTTCGCACTCTTGCCCACCCCGAAGGGAGACAACAGCAACGATCCAAACGTCCTCGAGACTGCCCAAAGGCAGCCATACTTCTCGGTTATACGAGCGGACGCTGGTGTCATCGACTGGATATGAAGGATGTGGCATGTGTAAACATGCGAGACTCGAGTTAGTACCTATAAAATAGATCCTAGCTGAGTATGTTCTGAGGAAACAGAGATGCAGGGTCGCGAATTTTTATACGGCGGTGAGTTCAGGGCCGGCCGTATCCTTATCAAGGCAACAGGTATCTCCAAGTTCTAGCGCTTCATGATGTCGGTGGCTGACCACACTGAGTCGGCGTTCTATGTTCGACATCTACTGCTCTCGCAAACGACTAGCAAGCGTTGAGCAAGCACTATCAAGGTATATCCCTCCTTTACGCGTCTCTTCTTGTAGACTATGCCTCATTTAGTATTGGTCCAAGTCGCGTGCCAGTGGAGTACGTCCGAAGGACTAGTCAATGTAAACTAAACATCCATGTTCTCTCCAGGCTGTTTGACGCATCATATACATCCTGAAGCATTATATAGTATTTCTCGATGTGTAGGATGATGACTGAACAGACCTCGACTTCAGTCTTAGCAACCTCTGATGATCAGCAGTGCAGCGTTCGTAGCGGCTCGAACGCATCGGTCAACGTACTCGGACAGCAAAGGATTCTGAAGGTGTAGCTTAACAAAGAAACCCAGACACCAGTACGTCGTTATTGACATCGTATTTCTGGACATCTGGCGACACTTCCCATGCTCCCATCAGACTTGTCCAAGCTCCCAGATTACGCAAATCCACGCATTCGTCTTGTCCCATCTAGCAGGTGAACGAAAGAAGAAGACTATGCGGTGCTCGACTTCGAGCTGTGCTATGCCAGAAACTATACTCTCGCGTATCACACGCCATACTTTGCCATGGCGAGTGTTTGTCTGGAGCTTGGACTTCGTAGTCCCAATAGCCACATTCCATCCGTTATAAGGCCCTGTACAGCAGCCGCCAGACGTCTCCTCCCCCATTCGTCTTGCTTTCACTGGGTCTCTACTTCACTGCCCGCTTACATGCCTCTCGATAACCGACAACCCGTACAGCCCAGGAAAGCGTCCCCTGGGGCCAACGCTTGGATCCTGTATCGGAAGGAGGTCATGCCTGCTTTACGTCAACTCGACGAGGACGCAGGGCTACCGCCACTCCCCCAGTCGGAGTATTCAAAGGTGCTATCGCGGCTTTGGCACAGCGCATCAGAGGCGCAGCGGGCGATTTATCGAGAGCGAGCAAAACGAATGAGGGACGAAGAAATGGCCAAGTCAAATCTCGACCTGGAGGTGGGTGCGGGGGCTCCCGGCGTTCAATTGCCAAAGAATATGCCTACGGATCCCGCGTGGTACAGTGACAATCTTGCTATGTCACTCGCTCGGTCCCCGGTGCCATCATCTATGTGGACGACACCAACGGAAGGCAACTCTTCGCCGGCCGTCCCCAACGCCAGCAACTCGGAGCCTCGCCTTCAGATGTTCGTAGAGGAGAAGGCCGGGAGCTACTTCGCGGAGGCTCACCCAAGCACGTGGGCACTGGTACGTCTCTCTCCTTCGTATATTCGTTGGGACCGTCAGTTAATCACCTAACGCGAACATCTCAACGTCAGGACCCAACCCTTTCCTCCACGTGTTTTGATCCATTGTACATCCAAAACCCTCCATGTGCAGGACACGATGGATATGGTTTCGCTGTCGAGACTCAGTCAGTCGCACAACCGCATGCTAGCCATGCTTACGATCTAGAGGAGCCCCCTTCTACAGGCGCGCAATACCACGGGTTGTCGCCTGACGCGTCCTTTCATGCCCCCTTGCTGTCGATTGATGAAGCCGTTGGGAGCTCGGTGTCGCTAGCATCACGTCCTTTCCCGGAGCACAACGCCACGCCGGCGGTCCACGGCTGGGATACCATGATACCCTCGGAGCAGGGCGACTTCTTCAACGCCTCTGCTTATGCTCAGGCTGCTCCTGGCACTCCGGCTCAAACACAACCATCGACGCCGATTGGCGGCGAGCTGGCTCCACCGTTTGACCTCGGTTTGTCCAACACCAACACGGGGCTCCTCCAATCCGAGCCATTTGCGCTCCCCGAGCAACTCAAAGAGCAGGCCTCTTTCTTTATACCTGGCACGCAATACTCCTCTCAACCCCAGGAGCTATACGGGCCGGACTTTTTTCACACCACCGCTTCCTCTGCGTTCCCGCATTCGACACCGGGTCCGCTGCTGTCTCTACTGATGGCTGACGACATAGAGACCTCGCTCCAATGGTCTCCCTTCGACACGCAGGGCACACAGTATACTCTAGGTTCGCTCCCCTCCCTTCATTGCGATGGTTCAAGCCTAGAGGGCGTCTCACCTGGTGACTACGACTGGTCCACATACGACGCCGGCTCCTTCACGCCGCCGCCGGATGCTACTCAATCCTATTCATCTGCTACCGACATCTGGTCGAATGGGGAACGCTCCGCCGAAACCTTCTTTGACCAGTCCGCGGAGTCCTCTTCGTGGGAGGATCCGACTGACTGGACTCAACGCTGGAGTCACGCTTGACCTTGCATCTTGCTGATGTGTTCCCGAGCATCATGTTCTAGATATACCCTTGCTTTTGACCCGTCTTTGACTTTCCCCTCAATTTCCTGCATCATGCTGTTCACCTATCCGAAGGGCATCATTCGGGGCCAACGCCTATGTTGTCAATATCTCGATCGCTCCTCATCGTCTGCCAGCCCGTCTCGATTAGATTACCCTCGTACCCTAGAATCTTTACTCTACTGCTTTCTTTCCTGTACATGTTTTCTCTACCGTTCTAGCTTCTGCTCTCCACATGTATCTTACCACGCTGTCTATGCACGCCTCTTCCACGCCGACTCCCGCCCATGTTGCACAACAAAGTAGCAGTACCGACTATCTAGCAAGATTACTCAGTAGACCAGCGACTACAGCCGCTATCTTGCGTCCACATTCTGGCGCTGCGCATGAGGCCTAGTTAGTACAAGCTCCCAGTACGAGTTCTGCACGGTCGTGTGCACTGGTGTTTAGGTGAAAGCGTGTCTCGACCTATCCACGAACGATCATACACCTCCCAGTCCTCGGAAACATTCTCATCTGTATGCAGCAACGCTTCTTCGCTTCCAATAAAGTCGATTACAACAACATAGCAAGCCGTTCACTAGCGTGCATATGCGCAGCATAGTGGGGGAATCCATACACGTCCGCGAAGACATAGACAGTCAATCTCCGATGCTCGGTATCTACGCCGCCCGCCTCTTCCGCGTGCTGCTTTTTGCGGTCCCCGCGCTCTTCGCAGGGGCCGCGGTTGAGCTTGCGCCGCCCGCAATCGATGCCCTTCCACCCCGACGCGCCTTGGTGGAGACCTTCTGAGGTGAGACCGGTTCCGGCGAAGACGACGAGACCGCGGAGAGCCGGGAGGAGCGTCTCGTCATCCGCGGTGCCTCCACAACGGGGGCGCTGGGCCCGTTCGACAAACGCGACTTGCGCGAGGAGCGCCGCGCAGGCGTCGGCAGGGGCGCGACGACGTCTTCTTGCTCGTGTTCCTGCTCGTGCTCGGCGTCGTCTTCGTCATCGTCGTCGTCATCGTCCATGAGCGAGCCGGGAATGCTGCGTCCCAGATCTTGGTCCTTCACCGTCTTCTTCGTCCGGGCCGAACGCGTGGACGTGCGCGCCGAGGGCTGCTCAGGGGAGGGCGAGCGACGGGCGCGTGCACGGGTGCGCGCAGAGGCAGAAGTAGAGGCAGCAGCAGAGGTCGATCCTGAAGCACGCGACTTCCTAGCCCCACGCGTACGTATCGCAGAGATGGATTCCTGCTCTTCCTCGTGTGCAGGATGTTGCTCCACATCTTCATCATGCTCGTCATCGGGCAAGAACGCTCCGGGAGGGAGCCTCGCCTCCGTCTCCGTTCTCGCAATCCGAGAACCGGTCGACGTGGCGATAGGACGCGTGTGCGCGCTCGGGACGTTCCCAAAGACTGACTGTGTGAAGCCAGACGGAGATTCGTCCTCGTCGCGCGTGCGGTCCGCCTTCTCGGAGCGAGTCATCGACGCGTCCCCGCCCGCAGAGTCACCATCTGAGAGTTCCGAGAGCATGCTGATGTCGGCGTCGTGCGGGCCATGGATAGACGTGTCTGCGGCACCACTAGCAGGCTTGGCCTGTGGAGCTGGCTGAGTGGAAAGGGCTGCGAACGCCGACGTAGGCGCAGGAGGGCGAGATCCGGTTGACGCATTGAGAGACCCAAACATTGAGCGTTTCTGGCCCATGGTCGGAGGAGGCTGGTAGAAAGCGTTGGGGGCAGCGTTTGCGCTTCCAGCTAGATCGAATATGGAGCCTCCACGAGCCAACACGTTGCCGGGAGCGGTGGCGGCGGGCTTGCTGAACAAGCCACCTGTCGATGTACTAGCATTGCCCGATGGTTGAGGGGGCGCTGCTGCGCCAAAGAGAAGAGGCCCATTGGGAGGTTTGGGCATTTGCAAACCCGAGAGTATAGAGGGCGCCGCAGGTGCACCACGAGATGCCGTCGCGAACGGAGCGCCTGTGGCGGATATCGACGGTGGCGCACCACCGAACCGGGGTGCATTCGAACGCTGGGGGATGGGCAGAGTGGGCGGTCCGACGGAAATTGAGGATGCGCCGTTCGCAGGCGGAGGTGCTATGTGCTCCCATGACATGTTTGAGACACTAGTGTCCATGGCTTTGCCTTTGAGTTTCGCGCCGCTAACGCTGTCAGAGAGGTTGAGGCCGCGGCCTTGTGCGAAGTTCTCGAGCTCAAGCTCGAGAAGATAGCGTTCAGCAGCAGGCATCGACGCCATGAGCTCGTCCATCATCTGTCTCCGCTCCTGCGCGATCTTCTGACCCTTATCGCCACCGCGCGAGACAGAAGAGAACTGACGGTCGAGCTTAATTGCCGCCGCATGTTGCCCGCTCTGTACGAGTCTCACGCAAACAAGGTCCTGAATCACAGGTATAGATGCCGCAGGCACGTGAGATGGCGGGTCGAGGGCGTAGGTGTGCACGAGGTTCTGCTCGTATGGCGAGAAGGGGAAAGCGAGAAGATGTTTCAATGGTGCCAGCCGTGGTTTGGCTGCAGGAAGTCCACGAATCAGCCTACAGAAAGCGATTGGGGACCTCAAGCACTTACGAGTGAGGCTCCAGTCCAGTATCTTCCGAATCAACCTCCGTCGCGTCCCGTCCGTCTCTGAGAAAGAGCGCTGGTACGCCCAAGCTTCCAATAGACTAGATCCTGCAAGAGCGATGGCGTACGCGTCGATGTCATCGGGTTCTGTTAGGAGTGGGTTGGCGGTGCGAACGTATGTCCGGATAAGCGTGCTAGCATCTTCTGCCAGGGAGAGGGCTTGCAGTGTTTTTGAAGGATAATCTCTGTTCAGGCGTGCATCGCTCAAGAGAGATACGGCGCGCTGTTTCCTGTCCATTAAACCTGCCGCCTGGTCAAGGAGGACGTGCCACATACCGCGACGTTAATACCAGAGTCAAGATGCCAATACGCGTCTGAGAGCGCGGCAAACTGTGGAGGGATATGTCGTTTCTCCCTAAACTCGTCTTCGCGTCCATCTTGGTGCCATTTCAGCAGGTAGTAGATGAGGGAGTCCTGCTTCAGGACGTCGTATGTGGACTGCCTGACTGCTTGCACAAGTTTCTGTAGAGACTCCGGGTCGGTCGGTGGGAACAGAGTGTCGGAGTGGCGAATGCCTCCAGACGAAATAAGGATATCGAAGAACAGCATATTGGACATGTGGGCGCGCCGGACGTGAATGTCGTGCAGTCGTGGTGGACGCCACGCAAATTGGTCTGGGTTGAGGTCGAAATACTGCATGAGGTCCTCCTCAGCAGACATACTCATGTCCTATGAGGCGTCAGAGGCAGTGAAGGAACCAATAGCTATGTACTTACAACGTCCATGATGGTGGTACAAAGTACTGCGATGATAGGTCCCGGTAATGAGCAGAACAGCTAGGTTCGCTCTTGGTTGTCGCAGGCAGTTGGCGTTGGGAATGATGCTGGTTCGAGGTCAGCACCAGCTACCAGAGGTAAAGACCAAGTATGTGAGCGTTGGACGCGCCGAGCGAGAGAAAGCGAGCGACGGCGAGAGGAAGGCCGGCGTTGTTCTCGACGTTGTTGAAGCCGCCACCGACAAGACGAGTTAGCGCCGCACGTGCGAGACGCGTCGTGCGCACCGAGACGCGTCCGATTCAGTCGGAGTTTAGTTCTCAGTTCGCTTCGAGAATTTCTCCGAAGATTCGCCGCAACTTACACCCAGGTCGCAATGTGACCCCGACTTTCTCTCCCCTCCGCAAGAAAACCGTTGAGATTGGTGAGAGGACGGCCGTTATACATACCTTTCTTCCTTTAAGGCGTGCATTTTTCGTCAGTCGAGAAACTGTTCTCGGTAGTGTGTAGCTGAGGAAACCCCAGCGGCCTGACGATACCAGTGGCGACGTGGCTCCTGGCCAACACCACGCTTATTAGCGGAAGATACTTCCAAAAGAATTTTGCAGGCAATGCAGTGGCGTCCCTCGTCATGTGTGGGGGATGACTGTCCAGCGCGCCTCAGCCGTCGACTCATTTCTCAATACCCGTGTGAGCCAAGCAATCGCGCTATTGGTAGCAAGGAAGACCGGAAGTACAAATAGCGGTCCTCCCCCATCTTTCTCCCTTGCCGTTCCCCAATGAACCCCTCCGCCCCTATGATAGCCATTGCAGATGGACCCGAGGCTCAACCAAAGCCTGAGGTCGTCGCATCATCCTGTGGACGTCTCGACGAAGATTCCAAGGAGGCGACCAGTAAGGCCGCCGCTGATGTGACCAGGCCGTCGTCACTGAGGTATGCAGAGTCGCCAAATCCGGCGGCAACCCCTGCAATGCGCCGTAGAGGACGTATCCAGTTCGCAACTCTCTGCTGGTCCATCTTCGTCGCGGGTTGGAGTGATGGCACCTTAGGTCCTCTTCTGCTCCGCCTGCAAGCCGTATATAACGTACGTATACTAACGCCGCATACACACCTTTGACAACTCACTTACTAACCTTGATTCAGGTTGGATATGCAGTAGTGTCACTGATCTTCATTGTCAACGCCGTGGTAAGTTGTATGGCACTACTGATGACAGCACGATCTCAGCCCCTATTTCAGGGCTTTGTAGTCGGCGGATCGACATACATGTACTTGACCGAAAGGTTCAAATACGGCGTGGTACGTCGGTACATCATCCACGTTCCGCCGCTACCACTCATCCAGCTGCGTGGAAACTGCAGATGGTCGTACTCGGTGAGACATATCCGCTGCTAATTCCGATCGGAAAGCAGACTCATGGGTGTTGGAACCTAGCGTCCGTGATCGCCATCGTAGGATATGCCATAGAAACATCTGCGCCGCCGTTCCCGGCGTACGTCATCGGCTATCTACTGACTGGTTTCGGGATGTCATTCCTGGTGCGTTGATTTCTTATGGACCGGGCATTGATTTTGGTGGTTTTCTGATCACATATTGAACTAGGATGCGGGCTCGAACGCGTTCGTTGCGAGTTTATCTGAAGACACCTCAACGAAAATGGGTATCATGCACGCACTCTACGGCCTCGGAGCCATGTGCTCGCCGTTAGTGTCAACCCAATTCGCTCGTTTTCACCGGTGGTCCTTCGTCTACTTCGCGCATATTGGGTTAACGATCATCAACATCATACTGCAACTCATCGCTTTCCGTTGTAAGAGCCAGGAGGGTACGTCGATTCTGTGATTCGTTGCACGGGATTTATGACTGACAGAATGTCGGCAGACTGTCTTCAGGAGATTGGACAGCCACCACCTGAGAAGACGAAGGAGTCCGAGGCCGGGATGAACAAATACAAGCAGGTTTTCCGGCTGCGTGCTGTGCATTTAATGGCGTTCTTCATCCTCACCTACGTGGGTGTGGAAGTTACCCTTGGCGGTGCGCAGAACCTCCACTTCGCCGCCCACATATTTATTCACGCGGTATGCGTTTGCAGGGTGGATCGTTACCTATGTGATCAAGGAGCGGCACGGAGGCGCGAACTCGGGATACATCTCTTCCGGCTTCTTTGGCGGTAGGTTATTCCTAGGCGCGGCGTTGTATCGGCATCTCATGTGTAACCGTGCATCTAGGCCTCACTGTGGGACGCATCGCGCTCCTATGGCTCAATAAGAAGGTAACTAGCAGCAAAAGTATTGCTCGTGAGGACATTCTAATCACCCCCCTCTCACAGGTTGGCGAATGGCGCGTCATTTTCCTATATGTCCTCATCTGCCTCGGGTATGTCAACTTCTTCCAACACAGCCGCTGCATATTCCTGACCGCTCTCAAGGCTCGAACTGGTGGTATGGCTTGTCCCGGATCTGCTTTCGGGCGCGATCTGCGTGTCCTTCGTCGGCTTCTTCCTCGGGCCCATCTTCCCGATCGTCATGAACCACGCCGGGAACGTGCTCCCGCCCGAGCTCATCTCAGGCGGCATCGGCTGGATCGCGAGTTTCGGTTCCGCCGGTGCAGCCATGTTCCCATTCATCACGGGCGCGATTGCCTCGGGGACGAGTATCGCCAGTTTGCAGCCACTGTGAGTTCGGTATATGCGCGTTAAAACTTCGGATGAACTAACAGCTGCGGGTTAGTTTGATCGCGATGATGGGTTTGTTGCTTGTTGTGTGGGCATTCGTGCCGCGCAGCAGGGAGGGTTTGAAGTAGACAGTTCTTTACGTTTGGGTATGATCGACTGGGTGAGCGCCGCCATGGTACGGAATCCCGACATTGACGTAACTGATGCGCTTTGCCAACAGGTTCTTAGACGTCCTTTGCGGGTTCCTTGAACGACTTCTGTTATGAATACTCACCACTCACGACAGCCACGTTACGTTATACTGTTTATGATTGTGTCACATTGTCAGCGCTTGGGCTTCGGGTGACTTCAACAGACACGATTTGATTACGAAGAGACAACCGTTGTTTGACCTTCACACAGTGGCTTACTCACAATCTGAGTGTAAGAGACCTGAATTGCCACACACCACTTCAAGTAACCGGCCACGTGCTGGGTCCATGTTCTTAGAAGACCGGCTGGCCGCTCGAGCGGCCAGCCGTGATCGGCGTGGGTCGAGTAAAATGTAAAGTGCGTCCTCCTGACCTCGTTCCAATTCGTCAAAGCAGATAAGAGCCGTTCTAGGTCCAGCCTCCGCGTCCTCGCACACCGCGGACCACCGGTACGGTGAGATTTTGTGTCATGTGTGTGTCAACTTTTCCAGCGGCCGGCTGTCGCGCCTGTTCCTCTATAAAAGAAGCATTTACACGAGCATCGAGTCTCCCATGGCTGCTGTGACTCGGTCCCCGACGGTCATGCAGACCCACAACAACGTCGATGTGGCTCCGTGCCACGAAAAGGGTGAGTTACGGGTGAATGTGCACGAGCAGGCTAGGGCGTCTGCTACGGATATCACGGAGACGTTCAACCCCTCTGGCTCTGAACTCGAAAAGCAGCAAAGTTCGGAAGAGGATGGTGCCGGGGTACTCCCCATTGTGCAAACTCCGGCCATGCGCCGTAAGGCGACCATGCAGTTCGTGACCTTGTGCTGTTCCATGTTCGTCGCGGGGTGGAACGACGGGACGCTGGGCCCATTGCTTCCGCGCATACAGGAGGTCTACCATGTGAGTCTCCAATTAAAGATATTGTTTGCCACTTGGCTGTTGACTCAATACATAGGTTGGATATGCTGTTGTATCCTTGATCTTTGTCGTATCTTGCACGGTACGTTGTGAGCAGTGTTGCAGTTAGTTGTTGATCTAACCTCATCGATACCTCAGGGAGCAGTACTCGGATCATGTACATTTCTGTACATGTTTGATCGCCTTGGATATGGATTGGTGAGTATTCCCTGTGAAGATGGACTGTCCTTTCGTTATCTAACGCTTCCTACAGGTCGTCGTACTAGGTATGTTCGTAAGCGGCACCGTTGTACCAGACGGGTGTGCTGACTATTCTCGGGCTCTCCTTAGCATCATGTCTGATGATCATCGCGTACGCGCTCGAGGCTGCCGCGGTTCCTTTCCCAGTATTCGTCGTCGTATACTTCTTTATTGGCTACGGAGGCTCCTTCCTCGTCCGTCGCCCCTGTTCAATACCCTAAGCTCTTGCCCATGCTGACTCCGTTCTATCACGCCCACAGAACTCTGGCTCCAACGTATTCCTGGCCAATGTTAGCGTCGGAAAAGCCTCCAGACGTTTCGGAATGCTGCATGGAGTCTACGGTATGTTTGAGAACCCGAGCGCCCCGTCAGTATGAATCTTTCAGCGTTGAATGCCCTTCGACACAGGCCTCGGCGCGATGGTGTCGCCACTCATCTCGACACAATTCGCGCGACTCCAGCACTGGTCATTCGTGTACCTCATCCACCTCGGCCTCCTCATTGTGACCGTCGTCATGCAGGTGATCACCTTCAAGTTCCAAAACCAAGAACGTACGTCACCTTATGCCCTTCCCATCCATCTATGCGTCTATGCACAGCCTAACGTTGGTCGCACTAACTTGACACTACAGAATGTGCGAAGGAGATAGGACAGCTGCCCCCGGACAACGGCTCAGATTCGCTGCTGCTGCGGTACAAGCGCGTCTTCCGTCTCCGCGTGGTGCATCTCATGGCACTGTTCGCTTTCATCTACGTTGGGGTTGAGGTGTCCATTGGGAGTGAGTGCTTCGCCGCACAGATCGTTCAGTACTCACACAGCAACTTTCTTGGATCGTGCTATCTGTTAGGTTGGATCGTCACCTATGTGATCAAGCTGCGCAACGGTGGTCCGAACTCTGGGTACATCCCATCCGGCCTCTTCGGAGGTGAAGTGGATTTTGTTGGCCGTTGCAACAGATCTAGGAAGCTCACAATGACAATGCAGGGCTCATGATAGGACGAGTAGCTCTTCTTCCGTTCAGCAAACTGGTCAGTAGCCCTCCCAAATATACGACCAGCTAACATATACTCGTCCGACAGGTCGGCGAGCGGCGCGTCATCTTCGTCTACATCCTCCTCGTCATGGCGTACGTCCCATCCTCATCCCCCTTCTCCACTTCCTGACCACCAACCCCGACCCGACCCATCCTCCAGCCTCGAATTCGTCGTCTGGTTCGTGCGCTCGCAAGTCGGCGACGCGCTCGCCGTCGCCTTCATCGGCTTCTTCCTCGGGCCGCTCTTCCCGATCATGACGAACCACGCCGGGGGCATCCTCCCGCCCGACCTCATCTCGGGCGGCGTCGGCTGGATCGCGAGCTGGGGCGCGGCGGGCGCGGCGGTCTGGCCGTTCGTCGTTGGGGCGATCGCGTCGCGGACGGGGATTGGCAGTCTTACGCCGTTGTGAGTGGTGGTTTGTGCTGTGTGTTGTTGGAACGGGAGATGCTAACTGTGGGTTGGATGTGATAGCGTGGTCTCATTGACAGGTGTCCTCTTCGTCACTTGGGTGTGCGTGCCGCGCAGTCGGCAGAAAATACAGGGTTAGAATCGGAGACTCATGGTCGTTCCTACACGTACGTGCGGTCAGTCCTCTCGCGCGAGGACGCATACTAATTCTCGACGTGTGCTTCTGTGGAACGCGTTACCGACGCAGATTCATAGATTTTTACGACATCACGATATAGACTGTAGACGTTCCTCTCACCATTTTACGATATAGACGTTTCTCTTACCATCATCGGCAGAATGACATTCAGTCACCCATGCGCAGTCATACCTTCAAGAAGACTACGATATCTTAGCCCTCTCTCGGGCGCGGAAGGCTAGTGATACGACGAGCTCGGTCAAAGTATGAACTTTCGCTCAAGGCAAGAGAACACAAGACGACAGAGAACGTGCTGCCGATTGTCATACGGTACTTTCGCCGACAGCACGTGACGGTCAGCGGTGACGAACACACAAACAAGTGCATCCATTACATAAAGAGCGAGTTGCTGCTTAAACCCAATCGACTGAAGCTGAGTAAACTAGGTACGTACCCAAAGACTTCAGCTTCTCCCTTACCTCTCATGACCGAAGACACACTTGCTTGTCTGCGATTCAGATCCATATAAGTACAGATCTTGGGGCGAACCCCCACTAGCACTTACGCTACATCCCGCACCGCGGTACTACTTGTGCTCTTCGCCATCAGCAATAAGTAGCCGGCCCCAGGAACGCCGGGAAGGCGAACCCATCATCCCAAGGCTCATCGTTCTGCGACATACAGTCGACTCCCTCTTAAGACATACCTCTCGTAGCCCATAACCTGGGATAACCCATGGAAAAATGCGTTTCCCGACTTGGGATAGGGGGAAATCGCACCCATAACCCATGATCCTGTGATACCCCATATCCCATGCAAAAAGATGGGGTCAAAACCCATAGGGATAGCTTACTTAAGATATCAATCGATAGCATTTTGACCATTGTCCTGCCACGTTAGCCCGCATAATGTCCCGCGTGCTTCTCAATCAGCTGAGAACCGCCCTCCAACTTCATCATGACGGCTCCTCACCGAGCGCATCTGGAAGCCTGCCTTGCTGCAAATCCATTCACTCCAGAGAATGAGGCGTGGCTGGATGGTGAAGCGA